>VXAA01002188.1:0-52705 GCA_013399115.1 Anseranas semipalmata | reverse complement strand
AAAAAAAGAAAGAAAGAAAAAGAAAACCAGAAATCATAAAAAGAACCTTCTTGGGTGGGATGCAGATAAGCATTTAGTGCAATTTCAGAAATCCATTGATATCCCACCTGATTTACATCACCAATAAACAATTACATAGGTTTCTCGTACAATCTAGCAAATCCAGGGAAAAGTGTTGACTACAATGTGGCATTGAAAATGGTAGTAGATGCCTTTGTTCCAGCAGTCACATACATTCCACTACACTACTTCTACATACCTTCAAAAGCTCTCCTGTGGAGCACAAATTCACAAGTGAGGAACAGTTAGGAAAGTACAAATGCAGAATGAGATAAAGTGATCTTCATCCGGATTCCTGTAAGGTGGAAAATCTATTATGAATTGATATTGCATTTTCTTTTTCTACATACTTACATTACTTAAAATGAGAAAGAGCTACCTTTCTCAGTAGGTGTGTAGAAGATAGAGACACTTTGTGGAATACTGCCAGGCTTGTTGATGTTGAAATACCCAGTGACCAAAAATCAGCAGAGGATTGCTGAGACTGGGCTTGAGCAGGACTGTGAGTTAATTAACAAGCATGAATGTGAGTTGATTAACATGCGTATCTTGCTCATCTGGCCAAAGTACAGGACAGATGTTGGAGGTTTGCTGTTGAATAATAGGCCTGGCAACTACAGCAATTAAGCAATGTCTGGGGTGAGAGGGAAGCCTCACAGCCCAATGTTGTTTCAAGTAAAGCCGGGAAAGCAACCTGTCTCTGTACAGAACAGTGGCTTCATCCTCCCCGGCCACTCCCCCCCTTTTCCTCTTGACCAAACTATACAACAAGCCTTCTTGAGAGCCAGTCGGCACATGATAAATGACTTAGTCCCACTTCGCCAAAAGTATAAATCTGGTATTCAGAAACCTCTATTTTGGGGAGAGGACAAGAACTCCAATTATCAGATGGGTTGACAGGCCTGGACCTCTCTCTTTCCCAAGCAGGGATGCCTCTTTAGTAAGACTCTCACCTCTGACTCCGTTGGATGTTACCTGGGAAAATATTGATAACTAAAGCGCTGAACTATTAACTCAAGCTCAATAATTGCAGTAAGTGAATTTATCAACGGCAATCCCGAATCTGTTACATCTGTTGCCTTAATAAATTACCTATCTTTTCAACTTTGCAAAACTGTCTCAGTGAAAGTACTTGGCAGAGCTCTGGAACAGGCAAACGTTGACTCTGATAAGTGGCTATACACATAATCTTTTAGACATAAACTGTTGACCAAGTCTGGGACTAGGACTGGATCCAGCCGCACCTAGGCTCCTCTCTGAGAAGGAGTTTAGAAAGCAAGGGTGTCCTTTCTGAACCTCATGACTCAATGGGAGGGCCTTCCTCAGCCACATACCCTTAACACGACAGACTTCCAGGGAGATAAGGGACAGTCCAGAACCACTGATCTCACTGAATGCCAGTGTGTTTGGAAGAGAAGCAGACAGGAGAATGTTAAACCTAATGTAAATGTTTGCAGTTAGAGATGATAAGAGTTTCAAGGAAATTCCTTAGGTTTTGCATGAGTTTTCTCAGTAGGTATAAGCTGTTCCTTTAAGTTCTTAACAACAAGATAATCCTATTAAATGTAATTAAATTTGCTTTTCAAAGTTGTTTTTTTTTTTTTTTTTTTTTTTTTTTTTTTTTTTTTTACTTTCTTTGTAATATTTTCAGTTGTTTTAAAAAGGGCAGCTGATCAAGGTTAGTTGCTCTTCCTTAGCTGCTTAAACATAGTCAAATCTCATCATTGAATAGAGACTTAAAATTCTGACTAAATGTATATGAATTGATTTTGACTGGAATATTACTAAAATATGTAGTAACTATTATTATAATTATTTTAAAACCATTATTATTTCTAGTTGTACAGGATAAGATTCACCTCTGTATTAGGCAAGGATCATGCTGACAATTTATATAAAATTAACAAAAGATATAATGCATTTATATAATTTATATAAATTTGACAAAAGATATAATGTACATCATTGACACAGAGATAAGCTTCATTCATCATATCAAGAAATGATCATTTTCAAGTAACATTATCCCCAGATCTTTTCCTTGTTCAGGAACAGCCTGAATTCACAAAGTAATTGGAAAACATTCCATAACATGGGGATACAGTAAAAGAAAGTGAATTAATAAGCAGACAGAACTCCTATTCATGTCAATAGGCATAAACAGAATGATACCTATTTCTAATCATAGTCTAATAGTCCAAGGTTAGTATATAGTAATAAAAATTGAAATACTTTTCTCATAAATCATCCTTAAAAGCCTATCGGTTTTTGGTAGTATCACTTTTTACATTTGAACAATTCCTTTGATCAATGAATACTGATATCCCCTTTCATTCCTGAAAATTGCTGTTGATACTAAATAACATTTTTGTCTGGCTTCTGAGAATAGACAGTAGCAAATTAAGCACATAATATATCATGACTATTAGAAAAATAAATTTAAGGAATAGATTGCAGACACTCAAAGAAGGGAAAGTCTGCCTAAAACAGTACTGCCAAATATAAAAACTTCAAATACAGGGCTAACATATATCAGATTTGCACAAGTATATCTACTTTTCCACCTGTAAATTTTGTCAAAGTAAAATTTAATGATTGGGTTTTGTGTTTTTTTTTTTTTTTTTCTTCTTAGTTGTCAGAGGATACCAGATGCTTGTGTCAGAACTATAAAAGTAATTCTGACTAAGCTGTCACACTTTTGGAAACCGTGAAAGTACATAGTGCTGAACAGCAGAGTACAAGTGCAATAATTTTGACACTTCCTGAAAACATCTGATTTTTTTTCCACATGTTGATTTATGCATACACAGTAAATATAACATTTTTAGGAAATATCAAACTTGGCAAATTCAACACAGTTACTCATATTTCTTTCTAGCAAAAAATAAATCTGGCATCCTATTCAAGTAGGCAGGAATTATAGCAGACAGGGAATGGGGGAATAAGCTAAGATACACATCATTAACTATCCTCATCTGTCTACATGGGCAAAAAAAGTCCTGTCCTGAAAGAAGACTACTCTCTGTAGTTCTCAGATACAGGCTACTTTGTGCTCTGGCTTGTTTGTTCTCAGCTAGGGTTGGTTTTCTTTCTTGCAGTATCACAGCAAGGGCACAAAGTATCCCTAATGATGACTGAGTGGAGATGCTTGAAGATTGAAGATCTCAATACAAAACATGGCACGTTCTCCATCATTGACTGGTGTAAATGTCTGTGTAACAGAGGACATCTCTGGCACGGAGGACACCTCTCTCCAGGACTGGGGCCAGCAAGAGGGCTGGTGCCTTTCCTGGGGCTGGGGCAGCAGGGGCCTCCCACTGTGCCTTGGTCACATCCCTGAGTCACCAGGTAAAGGAACTGCAGGAGGTGAGCGACAGCATGGGTTCCTGGCAACAGGAAAAAGGCAAATATCACACTCATCTTTAAGAAGGACAAAAAGCAGGATTCAGGTAGCTACAGTCAGCCAAACTTCAGTCTCTGGGAAGATTATAGAGCAAATCCTCTTAGAAGCTATTTCTACACACATGAAGGACAAGATGATTAGAAACAGTGAACATGGTTTTAGCAAGAACAAAGCATGTCTGACTAACCTGATTGATTTCTATGATGAGATGACTGTCTCTGTGGACAAGGGAAGGACAATGGTTTTTGTATACCTTGACTTTAGCAAAGTCTTTTATGCAGTCTTGTATAGGCTCCTTATCACTGAATTGGTGAAATATTGACTGGATGAATAGATGATGAAGGTGGGCTGGAAAACAGTCTTGACTGCTGGGCTTAAAGTGCTGTGATCAGTGGTGCCATGTCCAGCTGGCAGCCAGTAACTACTAGAATCCCTCAGGGGTGGATACTGGGGCAATACCATTTAATGTCTTCATAAATGACCTGTGTAGTGGGATGAAGGGCAGTTTCAGCTTGCAGATGACACCAAACTAGGGGGTGGTGAACAATCAATATGAAGAACAGGGCAGCTATTCAGAAGGGCCAGAACAGGCTGAAGTAATAGGCTGACAGGAACTTCACGGTGTTCAGCAAAAGCAAATAGAAAGTCTTGCACCTGTAATGTGCATGTGGGGTAATAACCCCATGCACCAGTAAAGGCTGGGGGTTTACAATCTGGGAAGCAGCTCTGCAGAAAATAACCTGAGTTCCTGGTGGACAGTAAGCTGAACATCAGCCAGCAATGTGCCCTCGCAGCAAAGAAGGCCAATAGTACCATTGGCCACATTAATCAGGGTGCAAACAGTCGGTCCAGGGAAGTGATCCTTTAGCACTTGTGTCAAACAGAAGGGAATTGCATATGGAGTATCATGTCCAGCTTATGGCTGCCTGTTTCAAGAAAGATATTGACATGCTGTAGTGAGTCAAATGGAGGGCAACCAAGCTGGTCAGGGATGGAGCACATGACCTACGAAGCTGGGCAAATCAGTTTGTTCAAAGGCTCAGGGCAGACCTTACTGCTTTTGACAACTACCTGAGCAGAAAATAGAGAACATGGAGCCAGACTTTTCTTGTAGTCACACGGTGGTAGAATGGGAGGCAATGAACACAAGCTGGAATGAGCTGAAATCTCCATCCTTGGTGGTGTCCAAGACTATTGGAGACAGCCCTGAGCAACATAATCTAATTAGACCTCCTCTGAGCAGTGAGTGGGGACTAGATGACCTTCAGCAGTCCCTTCTAGCTGGAATTTTTCTATGATTCTGTGACATTTGTAAGATATTTTTCTGAAGTGATTCTAGAAGAAAAACTGGAAGCAGGACAGGTAATGTCACTCAAGTCCTCACATCCATTTCTGGCTGCCAATGGCAGAAGTGAGAGTTTTTTGCTTATGTCCTGAAGACAGAAGATGAACAGGTCTACAAAGCCTGATATGGTGCAAATGGAAAATTCTACAGAAACTATAAACTAGTGAAACAAACTGTACAAAATTATCCTGCAGCATGTTAAATGATAGACATTTCTTTATGAATGAAGAGAAAATTCATCTTCATCCAGCTTTAGGCTGAATAGTCTTAGAAGTAGAAGTGAAAAAGAAATGTTGCTTTTGCTAAGAGAAATAAAGATGGCTCTGGGAAGTTGAAGTCCCTTCTTACCTTGACTCTTTCACCTGAAATTCTTTCAATGGCTAGAAAATTCCAAATAAAACCACTCATAGAGTGTTCAACCAAAAAAAAGATAAATTAAAAGGCAAAACAATAACTTTTTTTGATATCCTTTTATGTTCATGTTGCAGCTCTGAACACTACGCTAAGTGAAGCCTAGAGCATTGTATTACAACTGGAAGAATCCTTACAAATATTTAACTGCTCCAGCTCCTTTACTCAAAGACTGAAAAGACTCCTAGACTTTTTCAGAATAGCCAGCTTATTCAACAAATACCATAAAGTCAAACCTGGATGTTCCTGATTTTTTTTATTATTATTATTTTTCTTTAAGAGAAGATGCGAGAGTAACTGCTTGTTCTTTACATAATACATTTTTTTTTTCAGATTCCTTCTAGAGAAGAAGAAAAGCGTAACCTTTTTTTCCCCCTCTACATCACCTTTAAGAAAGTGATTGTTCCTACACTTAAGTAGGATTGTTCCTACTCCTAAAAGAAAATAAGCAAGAAGGAGCTAAATTCATTGATAAGCAGAAATGATCTATTACAACAGACATTCAAAGCCAGCTGGCAAACAGACCAATTTTGTTAATATTAGATGTGAAAATCAGTACTGACAAGTAAAACTGGATGTTGAATTCTCCTGTCCTGTCCACTGAGTAATAAATAGGATACTAGGTATGGTGCCTTACAGATTATCATATTGGACTAAATATAAAAGTGATAAAACAAAAGATTTTTTTTTAAATAATTATAATTGCTGGGGACATGGCTAGTGTTTCATCCAAGCAGACTAAAAGGAATGGTAGCCTAAGAATGTAATTTAGAAGAGAAGAGATGAAAACAGCATGCTTGACAGAAAACATATACAGTCTAGAACACCTCAGGAACAAATGCTGGCTGACCTATTGAATTCCCAAGGGATGGAACCGGTGAAATTAAGATTACAGCCACAACTCCAATATTAGTTCCTGAATTTGAAAACAATGCAATGAGGGCACTGGATAGGGACAAATAACTACCCAACCAGTCACAATAAAAGAAGTAGATATCAGTTCACTTTATTTGCAGAAGGCATCAAGTCACCATGGTTGCAGCGAGATATCACATTTGCATCACTGAAAGATATGTTCTTAGGTCAGCACTGATAAATGCTCCAAAGGCCTATGCTAAAAACATAGTGCATTCTCTATACTCGGCTGATACACATCTAACCCAGTAAATTCCACAGAACACAAATTTGTCCAAAGCAATCATCTGTTTTTAATGTTATGAAAATGTAACTATTTAAAAAGCCTGAAACATCTGAGATTACACAGAACACTAATTAACACTTCCACTGTATCTACATAGGTAATGAGTTCCTTTAAGTCAATGCCTTATGTAGACACCTGTTAAATGCTCCACGTAACTGAAGAAGAACATAGTTTATATGTGCTAACGTATGGTGGAGACATAGCGGAAGCCTTAAAATCTCTAGTGATAGTGGAGATACCCCACTGGAGAAAGCCAAAGTAACACTTGGTTAGTGTAGGTTAAAAAGGCTTTGCACTGGGGCCATAGAAATAGCTACAGAAGAAAATAGTTACAGAAATAAGTGTAGATTTGTTTTTTGATTGTCAATTCACATCTGCAAGCATAGCTGGAAAATACACATTAAAACTTCTACAGAACAGGAATTCAATATCCTGTTTGAAAAGCATTGCAAGGAAGTTTATATGACAAATTTGTAACTGTAGAATATTATTGGCAGTTAATAATAAACAAGTAATAAAAGTAAGAAGTGTAAAGATGCTTTCAGTAGGTATCTAATGCGCACCGAATGGATAACAACCAAGTATCATTTGTTAGGCTGAGTCACATATGCAATGGGGACTAGATATGATGAATGGAAGTCTGACATATCCAAGAACAATATTTGACTGAAAGATCAATGTATATGTTTTAAACATTATGTATGAGGAGATAGAAAACAAAAAAAGGGTAGTTCCTGGTTTCACCATTATTACCCAAACAGAATAGCTATGCTTGAAATACCATCAGCGTAAACTTAACAATGTGAAAGCAATACCAATTACTTCAAAATACACACTCCCTAGGTGAACTTCTAATACTAATGAAGCCAATGACACAACTGCTACCTTCCAGGAGGCTCAGATTTCATCTCCTATGTTTATTTGCCATCTTATCTTCCTGGCAGTTGTCAAATAGACACCTGTGCAGTACCTGTTGTCATCCCAGACAGCATAGCCAAAGGCATAGCACAAGAAGAAGCTCGTGTTGTTGCAATATGATTTTTGCAAGCTATGGTATACAATGCACAGTGACTTTCAAGTTACAGACTAAGATTGCCCACTTACAGATTTGAGAGGGGAAAAAAAAAAAAAAAAAAAAAGCTGTTATGTGATCTTAATAGATCTGATATGATAACCACTAAGAAACATACATAGAGCATGAGGTAAGTGTAAGCAAGCACTGCTGTATTGGGTAGAGTGCATGCAAAATCTTGTCCCAGAAGAAACACTTTTAAAGGAAATAAATTTACTTAAAAACTGTGAACAGCCCTGAGTATATTCTCACGTACTCACCCATATTAAATATTTACAGCTGTTATAAATTGTTTAGACTATGACCTTGATAGTGTAAACACTCCCCCTGCAGTGTGCTATCAGACTTGCATTTTAATAATGATGTTTATAGAACTTTTCATTAAAGATATTAAGGCTTCTAGCAGCTAAGTGTGGAGAATGCATATGCAAAAATGATATAATGCTAGACAAGATTGCAAATAAAGGGGAAGCCATTAATAAGGGAAATTGGGTATCTGTTTAAGCTCACCATTTCTCTTTCACTGTTGGTGGCAAAGGTTTATATCCAACACTAACAAACGCTAAACTACTGGCCTCATCAGTTGCTTGAGTAAGCTGTTGTAAAATGAATTTCATGACCTCACTGGCTAGCTGTTTGCAAAACACATCTTTACAGTAACATAATCCATAGTCCTCATGCTATCAGTGAAATTACTGGTTTAAGCATAAACTTCAGTCTAAGCAATACAGGACTCAGTGGTAACAGACTATGAGAATTAACACATAAACCCATGGAGATGTTTTCATCATTACACCTGCAAAATTAACTTCTTAGTAAAAAATGAAATCAGTTGATGTGTCAGTAGTTTAAATTTGAAACTCTGATCCTGCAAGATGTTCTGGAGTACAAAACTTTATACTGCTTCAGAATTTATTTGCAGGGTTAGGATTGTACAATGAAAAGACACTGTTTTAAGGTACATATTCTGAAATATACTAGAAGATTTCCGCTAGCAATAGGAAATGCCTAAGAATAAGGCACTGCCACACTGGGTATTGCAACAGCTAAGGCTCTTACTCTCCCTAGTTCATAAATTGTTGCTAAAAGTTTACAAAAAGTTCTGGCTGGTTATCAACCTGTGGCCTATTTCCTACATAATCATTTAATGCTAAGATAGCTCCCTGCATCACTCTGAAAGGAACATGACACTCTTTAAATCCTTCATGTATCCCAAGCATCTGCATGCCTTTCTCTCATATCTTCCTAGGAACAGAAAGAAAACAGCAAGTGCCTGATTTTCTGAAATGTTAGCCATATACCTATGTAACTGCATTCAAAGGCAGCTGCAGATGTTTCACAGTTCAGAAAAATTAGATTCTACTTCAGTTCAGCCTTCTTAGCTAAAAAGAAAGTACTTAAGAAAGTTCTTAGTAAAGGAAGAGAAAGTTCTTAGTAAAAAAAAAAAAAAAAAAAAAAAAAAGGAAGCTTAGGTGCTTTTTTCACCTAGTGAATTAATGTTAACTGAAAGGATAATCGTGATTATTGTGTTTTGCGTATCATGAGTATTTCCTCTTCTCTGCTACAGTATCTTTGTTAACAGCTCATAAGGATCCACCATTATAACAAACAGACATTATTTTCCTTCCTGTCCCACTCAATAAATCTGTCCACTCCCCAGCAAATATGTCTTGGCATCAGTCCAGTCATGTGAGTCACTAACAAGATGGTACACCTGAGGTCAACCAAATCACTTCTTAGTATAATAATTGCATCTCAGCTTGGCAGTCAATCACCTATCATTCTCCCCGAATGAACAAACAAAACTGCAGGAGAAAATACTCCTGGGCACCAGCTTGCACTAAAATGGTGACAACAGCTGGTCCAGCAGATGCTCCTCATGTGACTCAACACCTGTGTATTTGCATTTCTGCAGTAGGCCATGTTAATAGATATTTCTTGCCTTTTTGCAAAATCCTGTAATATTCATAGCTAGAAGAAATACTCCTAGGGATTTAGCAGAACATTACTGCAGTTGCTTGAAGGAAACCATCCAGTTGTAGAAAAGAGACTGAAAGAGCCTTAAAAGTCTCTATTAGTATAATCTCTGTACTTCATAATTTATGTGTGATAAATGTGAGATACTTCAGTCCTTCTGATATCCTATAGGGCTGAAACACATATGGACAAAGAAGTGCAATTAACCAGTCAGACAGAGTTAGTCTGAGATAAATTACTGTACATACATGCATTGTTGTTATTAAAACTCTTACGAGCTTTTGAATTGGTAAATGCACACCTCATTGTTAGTATAAATAATTTCTTATTCCTGAACAGAACAGTGTTTCTTTGGTTATCTTGTACACATGTTAAAAATGTAGGACAGTGACCCAGTTTTCTATTAGAGGCTTATTAGACCTGTCTGTCTAGATAAGTACAAGAAGTATGTGAAAATAAAAATCCTTTGTCCCTACATAGTCCTGTAAATCTTAGTACTGCATGGAAACAGTTAATCATGACTAACAAATCCACGCATATGGAAATCTAAAGACTTGTCTAAAATAATAAAAGCAGCTAAACCATCCTTTTCTGTTCATCAGAACTATCTTCCATTTGGGGATTCTGGGAGACAACAAGAATGTTGTATAACTTTCATTGTCCATATTCGAACTGCCCCCTTTGCTTACAGCCATCTCCATTCCAGATGAGCACTCTTGCTCATATCTCTAACAGACCCTTGAAAGCTTATGTGTTTCATCACTATTCTGGAAAGCGCTTGCTAGGGGATTTGTTAAAATGGAGATCAGCCTGGGAAGAGAAGATCATAAAGAGACAGTCTCTGGAATTCTTCATTTCCTACAATTAATTTCCTTTGTTTACAGTTTATTATGATTATTGTTATTTATTACTATTAAATTCTCACTTCTCATGAAAATACTTAAGCTGTGTGTTAGGAAAGCATGACAGTTATTTTCTACACATATAAAAAATGTATGAACTCTGTTGCTCTCTAAAGCGCTAAATCAGCATTGCAGTAAGCAGTGACCTGGTAGCCAAAAGGATTTAGGGCTCATTTGGCATTTTCAGTGTTTATAGTAAAACATGAGTATTGCTGAGTGAAAATAGAAGTTTGAAGCTATGTTTTGAAATATGATTTCCTATCATGTTATATCTAATTTCTGGGATAAACTTCAAATTGTTTAAATTAATTAATAGAATCCAAGGAAATAAGTAAAGGAATCCTTTTTCAATATGGGTTTTGTTTGTTTGTTTGTTTTTAAATAATCCTAATGTTGGTAATAATAACATTACTTACTTTTCAAAAATATTATAAATTATAAAGAACTCCATTAACTATTTCCAATACTACTCAGATAATACTCTTATAAAGAAGCTATCTCAGGTGATACTTTTGAAAAATAAACAAATATATATTGAAAAGGAAAAGGAAACGAAATGGAATGTTTCAAGACAGAAATATCTTGACTTAAGACTGAAATTAAATGTCTTTCTGAAGTTCTTGATGTTAACTTCCACCTTACTATAACAGTGTAAGACGACACAGATGAAAAATGGAACTAAGGTGTTTGGAAACATGAAGAGCACTTCTAAAAGTGATGAGGCCCTTAACCCCATTAAGATTGTCCATTATTCATTTAAGGACTTCTGCTATGAAAATATATGAACTCTTCCGTCTCAAACATTTCCTTCCTATCTCTTCATTGACAGAGACACGGTGATTGTTAGCCACTAACTAGACTTTGTGATAACCTCTCTGTTCATGAAAGAACAGTGTCTTGTTAGTTCTCACATTTCTTGCTGATATTGTTAAAATAGGTAAAGAAACAATTGAAACAGCCATGAAAAGATAAGTATGTCAAAGGAGACAAGGCTAGCTCAGTGATGTGGCTAAAGCACATTCCAGCATTTAGAAAAAGCAAGAATAACAGAGTTAAGGAAGTAAAAAAACTACAAAGCACTTACTGTGAAATGCTTCTCTGTGAAAATCATACATTTATATCAATTATAATTTAAAAGTCAGCTTTTGCCAATCACAATCGCAAATGTCTTTTCTTATATTTAGAAATAGCAGTGGCCATTCTTTGAATAGCATTAGGATGTGTTATTTCACATTGACTAGAGTCAACTAAGTAGTTATTTAATTAAAGAAGTTGCAATATCAACAATTTCCAACATGATACTAGTGGGAAAAATCTAAACCAAGAAATGCTTATCTTTTCATGTTTGTTCATCAGATACACCTAAAATGTATAAGTTTATAAAAAGAAAACCTCATTCCTTATGCAAACTTTTTTTTTTCTTATGAAAGCATACGGTTTATGGAAAAATTTTTAAAAACACCGAAATGAACCCTATTCCTGAATCCTAACTGCAACCTTATTCAATGATCAAAAGATGAATTAGCTTTCAGGAGAATTTTCAGAAGTGCTTAAGGAGGTGCCAGATGTTTAATCTATTTTATTTATAATATCACTTAGTACCTGTCTGGGTCCTTAAACAAATATTTTTGTTAAGTCTGACTCTAAGACTCAGACAATCAAGGCACTTAAGCATGTAAATCAATGGAATTCCTAAGTTACTTAAATACTTTGAAAATGTTTTCCCTAAACTCTCATTAATTGTTAGTGATACTGGAAAGTCAATTTAGATAACTTGAAAAGAGACTAAATTTGAAAGTTTACTGAGAATGAGAGCAGTACAATTGTCCGCAAAGCCTGACAAACAGAATCACTAGGGATTCTTAGAAAACTAGCCTTTTTTTTCTTTCAAGAATTACTATTAAAAGCAGATTATCAGAGTATATACTAGAGACCACATTTTCTAGCTTTATTTCCTGCACACTAAATGAAAATGTGAATCTGGGACAATTTGTTCAATTCTTCATCTTACTATGCCTACTCATGACAAATAGCCAAACAACTGATTTTAAATTATTTGTGATGGGTATAGAATTTCTGCTTCATTTTCAGTCAAGGAGCATATCTTCTCCTTCACATTCATATGATAAACTAAGAAAGAATATTAATGCTTCCTCAGAATGGAGCGAAACTCACTCCAACTCAGAAAACAAGAAAAATCCCCATGAACTATTTAAGATCTCAAATTAGATTACAGCTGCTGTCAGATATGCTTTGTTGACATCAGCTGTAGCAGCAAACAATATCCAATAGAATTGTCAATGGAGGAGCCAGAGCTGAACATATAGCTGTTACCACCTTGGGATGAAAGCATAACCCTGGCTATCCTATGTCAAGACTATTCTGAAGAGTTTTGCTGACATGGCTATAATGGTCACACCTGGATCATTCAGTGATCTCTCTATAATACAGACCATGATGCTTGGAGAAGTTGCTAACATATATTAAGATATGCAGCCAGGCTGATGGTGTCTTTTATTTTGGCAGTGTTTCACTGCATTGGTATAAAATACAGCATTCGTCACTTAATTATACCATACCACGAGACTGCACTCTCATATTCTAAAATTTTTTCAAGTGATCCTACATGAATATAGTTTCTTTTTTTTCCTATTTGATTCCGGTTATGATTAAACTAAAAATTCTTGAGAGTAAAATATAAGGAATATTACAGATCCATTTCCTCTATTTTACATGACCTTAGGTATATTATGTGGTTGTAAAACAATTTAAAAAAACCTTCCAAATAGAAATGCCATAATTAGCATACAGAAAATTAGAATTGATGACTGCAGCATAGGATGGTATTAGTTGGAGAAGATGACTTGGGACTCACTGGTTCAGTAATAAAGAAAAAGGTAAAGATTTTAATCTGGAAATAGTCTCTTTATCTAAGTATCAGCCTTGCGCCAAAGTAGTTGCTTCAGAACCATGCCTACCCATCAGTGGAGAGATATGGTGCTGGACCTCACTGTTCTTGGTTTATGCGTGTCTTTAGTATAGATTTCCACCTGTTAAATAACAAGTGAATAGTAGGGTGTAGCTACACAACACACACATTTTGAAACAGTTACACAATGCACAAATTCTATCTCTCACTAAGCATGACCAATTAACTCTCCGAAAATCTCTGTATTATTCCGTTCCTGAATGCAGCTATCAAATGTCATACTTGGATATATAAAGGTTAATGAAGCAAAAATACTTTCCAAACAGGAAAATTATCAAATATCATACACCACTGTGGAAGGCTTTAGATAAGAGCAATGACAATGATTAGAGCTTTAGAAAATGTTATCTGAGAAGACCAGATAGAAAGGGTAGAGGTAGAAGTGCAAGAGGAAAATGATTGCAGTCTACAAACACATCTCTAACAGTAAGTGTTTAGTTTCATTTTCCTTGTCCACATTAGACAGAATAAGAGGAGAAGATCAGGTTTGAGACCATCTAAGGAACCTGAAGGTGCACAAGTCCATGGGATCTGATGAAATGCATCCATGGGTCTTGACATAACTGGCAGATGAAGTTGCTAAGCCACTATCCATCATATCTGAGAAGTCATGGTAGTCCGGAGAAGTTCCCACTGACTGGAAAAGGGGAAACATAACCTCCATTTTTAAAAAGGAAAAGAAGGAAGACCTGGGGAACTACAGCCCAACCAGTCTCACCTCTGTGCCTGTCAAGATCATGGAGCAGATCCTCCTAGAAACCACGCTAAAGCACATGGAAAATAAGAAGGTGATTGGTGACAGCTAACATGGCTTCACTAAGGGCAAATCGTGCCTGACAAATTTGGTGGCCTTCTATGATGGAGTTCCAGCGTTGGTGTAACCAACAGACAACCATAGGCTTGTCTGTTCAGCTTTTCTGTATTTTTATTACAGGTGCCACATTTTCATTAACCACTTCTATTCATAGCACTAAATACCTCATTCCACTATTCTACCTATTCTACTGTTCAGATCTGGCAGATTCAGAGCTGAGGTCAAAATGGTAAATGCCTGTACCCTAGAAAAGCTGCTAACTGTTTCATGGTTTCACAGAAAAAGACAGTAGGCAAAATTCACAAAGCTACTTCAAAACTGAAATGCTTGTACAATAACAACTAAATCTTGGAAAGCTGGTCAATTCAGAGGCTAAGCATCTAAATTCTAGCTGGGTGAGTGAGGCTGAGCAGCCTCGGAATGGGATCCACAGCAAGCAGCTGGCTGAACAGGGGGCACCAGCTCATTAACTGGAAATACTGTCCTACTTATCAGCTCATTCACAAAAAACTCAGATATTTCCAGCATAGAACTCCATTGCATAGTATAACAATGCCTTCAGTTTACAATATGGCAATACCACAGATAGTTTTTCTTCGGCTTAGAGAAATTCTTATACAGCTGCCCTGTCTGACCCATCTGTAGGCCTTTACTATTTCCATTAGCTTTTGGGAACACAAGTACTCATCAGCTTAGCGAAAAAATTATTGCACCTGATAATCATTAAATTAGGGGTGGACACTGATTTAATTTCTATTGCAGTTGCAGGGGAAAAAAAAAAAAAAAAAAAGTGAGAGAGAAAGCTTTTATTAGCTTCCTGTTCACCGCTCCCTGTCATTAACCTTTCCTTCCCCTGTACCTCTGAGTCACAGACATAGCCTGCTCTAGGTTTTGTGTAGGCACACAGTGCTCTAGGAGAAAAGTCCTGTGTGTTCAAAGGGTAGCATTCAGGGTATGAATCTGAGCCAGAAGATTAATGACAAAAAACCTCCCAACCCTGATCTCTCCAGTGTCAGCCTGCTAGGACACTGAAACTTATTTCAGACTGTGAACTTCCACAGTACAGCCCCAATTTCTCTTTGCTGTTGAGAAAGGAAGAACCTTCAATTTTTAATGAAGCTACCCACTTCTAACATGAATCTTTTGGTGAAACTTTCACTGAATGATTTTAAAGCAAATGGATTTATTTATTTATTTAAACAGTACTTTCTTGAAACAGTTGCATTAAGACCTTCAGGTTCCAGAAACTTAAGATCCAGTAAATAAATCCAGCTATTTAATCCACCCCAGTTTTTGCTCTGAAGAAATCTGAAGAACTTTGGCCACTATGTTTCCATTGAAGAACAGAAGGGCCATTGATAATACTAGCTTTGCTCCAGAAAGACATTCTATTAGAAAGCAAAAGGAAATTAGGCTTATTTTTCTTATAAAATGAACCTGATTGTGATTGTGAACTATTCTGTGATTTTTAGGGCCTCCAATGCTTGTTTAGTCATCCGAGGCCTTCAGACCTGAAAAGAACATTAGGTACAAAGAGTCTAAGAAGATATGATTAAGGACTTTGCAAGGGTTGCAACATTTTTCTTAGTTTTGTTGTGAAGTTTTATCAAGAAGAAGCTTTTTTTCCATAAAATGAATCAAATAGGCACTGAAGTTCATCAGACAGACACAAAAAGTCTCTAAACAGAGAATATCCATGCAAAATACATGTACAGCATATCTAGAATAAACTTAAATTACTGTATGTTAGATTCATCTGTTTTAGGATCATGATATCTGGAGTGGAATCTAGCTTCTATCTCAGTCAAGTACGTTCCTGAGATGCAAAAGTCATAGATTTTAAGATTTCTAGGCCAAAAAGAGAAGAGGAGTCTCACTTCCCAGCCAAAGCATTTCAACACTAAGGCTAATAGACAACTTCTTTTTATTCTCCAGGAGCAGCCTTGTGGAAGGAACCTAGGTCTATCAGTGTGTGTTAGGTATATTGTTAATGTGCCACCTAGACCAGCAAAGGAAACATCAAATCTGCAAACCTTCTCACAGGACCATGACCATTGTAGAGAACTGAAAACATCAAACTTACTGTCCTTGGGTGCATTCTGATCCAGCTGTGTGCACACAGACCATACACTAACAACTTCAGGTTACCTTGCCTGCTCATTACTCTTGACAAAGCCATCGCTTTTTTATTTCCAGCACAATTATAACAAATGCATATTTATTACAACAAAATGACAATGACTTCCCTATACAGCAGTGGGGTTTATTTTTGTTGTTCACAGCTTGAATTGCCAGACTGATACGTAATTAAAATGTGCAGCTTACTGTAAAGCAGAGTGCTGTCAGTCTAGATGAAAAACTATCAGTTGTTACCATTACCAGACAATGAATTTTGTATCAAATAAAAACTAAAATAAATGCATTTAGAATTATAAAATGACATAGGGTAGGGTATTTTGTTTGTTTGTTTCCTTGCTTTAATCAATGAACCTACTTAAAGAAAAAAAAAATATTAGCCCATCAATATAGAGAAAAGTGCAGGTTATCTTTCTCCAGGGATACCAGTAAAATTACATTAAAATACAGTACACTGATGGCAAGCAAATCAACATGGTGGCTGTCACTATACAGTAATAATGGGATCTTAAAGTGTAACTGTGAAGTTTCATGCAGAAATGCACACTTATGTCTACATAAAAAAAATAATATTTGGCTGAGCCATGTGCATATCTTCACTGTTCATTTGTGGAAATCTAGCAGCACTCAACACTTATCAGTTAGTTGAAACCTGTTGGGCAACTTACAATTTATTACTTTTGCTTAGGGTTACCCTTTCTGTTTTAGAGCCTACCTTGTTTGTTACTCCTCCATTGCTCATGAAGTTATTTTTCTTGAATCTGTTTAGAA
Source organism: Anseranas semipalmata (assembly GCA_013399115.1). Classification (NCBI taxonomy): domain Eukaryota; kingdom Metazoa; phylum Chordata; class Aves; order Anseriformes; family Anseranatidae; genus Anseranas; species Anseranas semipalmata. The sequence goes on along the minus strand of VXAA01002188.1, from coordinate 35,624 downwards.
AGGTAATCATATAACTGTAATTGACATAAGTACGTCTAACTAGAGCAGTGACATATTTTCCATGAGGATAATTAAACTATTTTTAAAAAACAGCGTTAAGACAACGTCAAGAAAAAAGAGCCCTCTTTCTGAATTCCCGAGTACTGAATAATGAAGCACTACTTCATGATACTGCTTTTAAGTCTAGAGAACGGGAATTATGATCATAGAATCATCTAGGTTGGAAAAGACCTCCAAAATCAAGTACAACCATCCACCTCCCCTCGGCCTCCTCTTCTCCAGACTAAACAACCCTCATTCCCTCAGTCACTCCTCATAACTCTTGTTTTCTAGTCCCTTCACTAGCTTCATTCCTCTTTGCACACACTCAATCAACTCTTGTAGTGAGGGGCCCCAAACTGAACACAATATTCAAGGTACGGTCTCACCAGTGCCATGTACAGGGGGACAATCACTTCCGTAGGCCTGCTGGCCACACTATTTCTGATGCGGGCCAGAATGCCATTGGCCTTCTTGACCACCTGGGCACACTGCTGGCTTACGTTCAGCTGGCTGTTGACCAGCGGCCCTAGGTCTTAGGTCCTTTTCTGCCAGGCAACTTTCCAGCCACTCTTCCCCAAGCCTATACTGCTGCATCAGGTTGTTATGACCTAAGTGCAGCACCTGGCATTTAGCCCTGTTGAGTGCCATACAATCGGACTCAGCCCATTCATCTAGCCTATCCAGATCCCTCTGCAAAAGCTTCCTACACTCAAACAAATCAACAGTTCAGCCCAACTTGGTGTCATCTGCAAACTTACTGAGTGTGAACTCAATGCCCTCATCCAGATCATTGATAAAAAATTTAAACAAAACTGAGCCCTGGGAAACAGCACCGGTGACTGGCTGCCAACTCGATTGAACTCTATTTGAGCCCAGCCATGATGGAATGACACACTTCACTTACAGAAGCATATTAGAAAATGAAAAATGTTGGCATTCACCCTGCTAATCATTGTTAATTTTCTCAAGGAAAAAAAGGTAGTTCTATATGTAAAAGATTCTGAAGTAAAGGTAATTGACTCTAGAGACAAAACCAATAGAGTATGATGAAAGCGAAAGCCTGAGATAAAAGCAAAATGGAGGAGCAAAATACCAAAATGATTAAGTATCAAAAAATCTAGCGTTCTACTAGAGTATGGAGCAGTTTACGTAAATTAAATGAGCAAGCGAGACAAATACAGAGTTATAAAGAGAGTTATAAATGTGTCCGTGACCACAGAGACAAGTAAGAATTTGATCTGAAGTTGGATACCTCCCAAGAAAAGCAGAGACCTGTAGTAACACTGTGTCCCAACATACTTTTATTGATAAGGATGTTTATGCTAATCATGACATGCATTGTACTTACAGCCACACTGTGCTATAAGTAATTTTTATAATTTTACAAAAGCTAAAAACAGCATCAATGATAACAAATGATTGTTTCTCACGTTACACAATGCAACCTATAGCTTGTGATATAGCTCGGCTATTTTATTTAATAAGCTCCATAATTCTTCAAATAATTAACCTCTAAAAAGCTGCAACTGTCATGAGTCTTTGTAGAATGTATTTTAACTCAAGTAAATACATGAGGCTAAACTGTATCTTTCGGATGACACTGGGAAAACTGGCAGATCCATAAATATGTCATTGTACTTTAGTCCTGTGGAAATCTTTTGGGTTACTCTTACTTCATTATTTCTTTTCTCCCAGGATTTACAGAAAGATGGCAGGTGAATTTAGAGATTAATCCATTAGACTGTACATGCTTCCATTTCAAAGTTTGTTAATTTTCTTTCTCCTTTGTCAGTTTTAATTTGTCACTAAAACCAAAATGAAATAATTGCACTAGTGTCTAAGTTCTGTTGCACAGTCAAGGTTTTAGTGCAAGTATAAAATTGGTTTTTGGATTCCAATGACACCAGTTAAACGATTACATAGTAACACATGTTGAAACAAGCCTCCCGACATGTCAAATTAAATCAAAATCAAAATTAGTTCAACCACAATTCAGTGTTTATGCATGCTGGTAACATCTCTTGTAAAATATCTGTAAGAGTACCATTTGCAAAATACTACATTGAAATGTAATCACTGCCTTTGGAAACCAATGGCAAGGAATTATAAACACTGAAATTATTTAAACTCAGACTTTGAAACACCTTCTAGTAAGGAAATTTCCTTCTAGTAAGTCACTACATCCTTTAAAAAAATGGCTTTACAAAGCACCTGTCTTTCACATTAATATTCTATGCCATGATTAGGCACCAAACTACCAAAGTCATTCTAACCTTTCACAACTCTCTTTGGCTAGTTTCCCCCATTAGTCATAAAAACAGTACAAAGTCTACTTCCATTCAGCCTTTTACAGCTATTAAAACAAATTAGGACATTTAACTCACACTCTGACATCCTTAGAGAAGAGGCTGCAGGCAGAGGCATTCTCAAGGTTTTTCTAAAGGTTCATCAGATTGAATTCCAAGGCTAAACCATATGGATAATGAAAATAACATCTTTCTATCTGAAAATAGCTATGAAAACAAAAAGATCACATATTAATACAAGTATCTGAAAATAAATGGCAGAACTTTGATACTGAATTGTTTTGCTGCAAGTCTTATTGCTGCAGACAGACAGTTTTTCAAGTACATTTAAAAATAAAGACAAGGAGATGAAACCCTAATAAGAACTTCAACTGAGATATCTAACCTTGAGAGAAAACAGTGGGAATTCATTTTTGACTCGTTTCAGACACTTTAATAATGTTACCTGAAGCTCTTACATACGTAATGATCACATTGGTATTAACATGTTTACCTTCATGAGCATGAGTTATTCATAAAATTAAGAGCAGTTGAGAGTTGAAATTTGATTTCTAACGTGATTTTAAGATTGACCAATAAAATAACCATTAAGATTGTGATAAAAATCCCAGTGTCTTCAATGGAATCAAAGCTGAGTCTACAAGTGCAAATGGAATGTTTGCTCTAAAGTAAACTGAAATTTTCATGATTAAAAATATTTGCCTTACTTATGAGCTACCAAAATGAAGTTAAACATATTGCTCCTGCTGACTTAGGCTCTCTGGGTCCTCTTCAATTCATTCATCTGTCTATGCTGTGTGACAATGGCGTTTAGTGAGAAAATTCTGTCACAGAGCATCACATTTCAGCATGTGATATACTCCATAGTGGCTAGACTGTACTTTAGCTATTTGTCAGTTGGTGTTTAACCACTGACTTCACCAGAAGCCAATAGAATTAAGGAAAAATAGGTGTTTTCTTTAACTTCACCCTCAAATTTTCTCACTGTTTTGGGATAATGGACCATTTTGTGTCTGAATGCAGAAGAAAGAATTAATAATTCCTATCTGTGAAGCTATCTCACTTTACATAATGTAACAAACCCATTCCAAAAAGTAGGGATACCATGGAACAAAGACTTGAAGTGACTGGTTCAAAATTATCCAGGCAGCCCATAGAAGAAAGAAGATAGATGAACTCATAAAGTGTCAGGTGAGCAGCTTCAAAAGCCAAGCTTTTGCCATTCTGAAGGGGAAAAAAAAAACGTTGCCAGTTGTTTGAGAACATTAAACATGTGGTGGTTTCAGCATTTTCAAACAGAGATTGAGAAATGCTCCTTTCAAGTCATCTGAACTCTGATCCCTTTCTATCACACACACATCTAGGACCCCTAGATGTATCCAAGGTCTAAGAGAAATTAAACTAAGGGTCAGATGAAATTCACAGTTTGGTATTGGTCAATCATTTTTGCCATTAGAAACTTCAGATACAATAGAAGTAAAACTTTCAAGGGTAAATACATTCATCATATTAAGTAACGCAAAGAGCGCGGCCTCCTCCTCCAGCTTTCCAGCCCAGGACCATTTCTGTCTGTCCAGACAGCCCAGTGCCCTGGGACCTTGGGTCTCTGCCCAGGCTGGGGGACATGGCTGCTACTTTGCCTTTTGCAGGTGCAACCAGCAGCAAAGCTGAGCACATATCCCAGAGACACACAGACACGCACACAGAACACGGACACAAGTGGTCACACAGGCTGCCCCAGCCACAGGGTGCCTTCAACAGCACTTACACACAGGAATCACATAAAACATAGACAACTGAGTCACCTTTGTCCTCTCTGGCTGGTAGAGAGAGAATTTCACTAGTGAAGGCACACACACAGCACTCCCCAGGTTCACAAGCACACACACATTTGCAGATCCCTTGAGAATAGGCATGGCCCCTCTGTCCATCCAGCACCCCTGCCCAGATACTGGGCACTCATACCCGCTTCATGGGTCACCTACTTGCTAGCTAGTCCATGAAGTTCGCTGCACACACGCAGCACTCACACGCTCATCCCTCATGCACACCACATTCACAAGCCCTCCTGGTCACACCAACACAGACCCCCAGCCTGCCCGATACCCCAGCTCAGACACCAAGCCCCTGCTACACACGCACACCAGGTCTGGGATAGATACAGACACTTGGATCCCCCCAGCAGCTGGCACCAGAAACATAGGCTGTGACTCCTGCTGCGGGTGTGGAGCCCTGCATTTGCCTCGTTAATGCCAGTCCCTCTCCTGCCAAGTGGCTGGTTTGGGAACACACCACTCCCACCCCAGTGGCTGGGAGTAGAAGACCCCCACTCACTCCAGGTACTGATCCTAGGAACCCACTTGCTCCAGTAGCTGGCACCACAGGCTGGGGGCCCCTACACCCCCCGTCTGACTCCATTTGCTGGCTCCCAGTTCACTCACACCAGTCCCGCAGGAGCTGGTACTCCGGGCACAAAGTCTGTAGGACCCTTTCAGATCTAGAGAGCTATGCCCCCCGCCCCTAATACTGATGCTGGGAACTCCATACTTCCTGCAGTGGACAGCACCACAGGCTGGGGATGCCCACACCCCAGCCTGACTCCAGTAGCGGGTACTAATCTTCACTCACACACACACAGGTCTCGCCCATCACTAGTCCTTGCAGCACACATACACGTGGGAGAGGGAGTGCAAATATGCGGAGAGAGAGTTGAGAAAAGATTTAATGAGAAAAGATATAAGAAGACAGGACATACTGTGGTGATCAGGTGCCGGGCTTGGCCAGACTGCTGTACATGACCAGCACTTTTATACCCTTTTCTACCTCTCTCCCCTCTGTTCCTCCCGCTCCTCCTCCCCCCTGCCCACCCCCATGGGTTTGCAGAGCTCTGCAGTTTCCTGCACCCTCACAGTCCACGTCCCTGTTTCTCAATCCTATCACCTGCAAAGTCCAGGTTGTTCTTCCACCTCTAATTTGATAGCCCATCAACTAGTGTGACTGGAGGTTTGTTTCATGCCATTGTCTCCATGTTTGCTTTGTCAGGTCTGTGTCTCAGCATTTTGCTTATGGCTCCCCCTTTTGTACTTATCATCCCAATCCAGAAATCCTGACTCAGACAACTTTGCTTGAATCAACAATCCCCCATTCTGTCTCTTTCCTTATCAATTAGTGCAACGGGCCAGGTTCGTATCTGGTCATTGTCTCCCAGCTTAGAAGTCTTGAATCAGATAACCCTTTTGGAATAAACATTCCCACATTCTCACATGCCCTCATCAATTAATGCGACTGACCAGACTTGGTTCCCATCACTGCCTCCCTTTCTCATTATCCCTAGTTGCATGGAAAAGGTCCTTGTCTAGACACCCTTAGAGGAGTAGAAACTCGCCTACATACCCTTACGCATCTCACTGAGTTTTCTTTCAGGAAGATTTCCACATGCACATACTTAATATAATTGTTAAATAATATATAAATAACTTCATAATTAATATAATGCCATTCTTTAATGATAAAGGCTTGGTTTGAATATTTTTTTCCTCTTTAGTATGTATTATCTACTAGTGTCTGGTAGGAGAGGATTTTTTTTTCCACCTATTCTACTATATTCAGCGAAGGTAAATCAATATGTTACATTTCCCAGCTATGGATGATGATTACATATGGGTTAAATGACTACAACAAACTACAATAAAGATCAGAATGACAATGGACCCTTAAAAAAAAAAAAAATCTCGGTGATCATCGGTTCCTAGCTGTGTATTTTTTTTTTGTTAAGATGCATCAAATTCGCTTTTGTAATCAACATACCTTATGTTAATCACATTGTATGGTTTCGTGATTTGAGAGAAGTTTTATCTTTCTCTTTCACATACATACTATCTCTCCATAGAGAGGTGACGGAGCACTGGAACAGGCTGCCCAGGGAGGTTGTGGAGTCTCCTTCTCTGGAGATATTCAAGACCCATCTAGACACCTACCTGTGCAGCCTGCTCTAGGGAACCTGCTGTGGCAGGGGGGTTGGACCTGATGATCTCTGGAGGTCCCTTCCAACCCCTACAATTCTGTGAATCTGTGAATCCACTGCATTCCAGACGGTATACAGTGTCTTGAATTCAGCTAGCTACCTCTCTGAGTCACAAGACAGTGCAAATTTAGATTCATAACAAATAAAAATGTGCAATTAAGGGCTATTGTTCTGAAATAATACCTACTCTCCAACATACTATATTTATTTTTCTAGTGATTGGGTAGAACGACAAGATTCCTCTCTACAAGACCATCTTTTATGAAAAATACTACTTTAGAAGTGAATAGGAACAGTACCAAAGCACTTCCACCCCAAAATAGACACAGCTCTCTCTCAAAAAAAAAAAAAAAAAAAAAAAAAAGCATATATTAATTTCATAGGGATAAGAAAAGATACCATAGGTGTTTATGTCACAGTTCCACATACCATAGTCTTTCATTTCCAGGAATTAAACCCAAAAGTTGTAGAACTTCCCTAATTCATGTTTGCAAGCAATAAGTATTTCCTACAACGAGGTTACCACAGTGTGTTGTACTTCATTTTTCTTCCTCTTGACCTCCAGCTGTCTTTGAAGCTTCCTCTAAGCAGCTGAGACCAGATGTGGCTTGTGTGTGGCAAGTCATACCATCATGCACCAGCTGAGAACTTGCCTCTGTTGTAGGGAGCTTCTCAGCAGCTGAAGTAAGTAATTTGAATCTGCTTTATTCAACACCAGTAGTGCAAGAAGGCCTTAAAAGGATCTTTTGAGATAAGATTATGTTTTAATCATTCTGATGAGCTCATTGCACTCATATAGGACTTCTTGGCATTGTTTGAGTTACTGAGCTTTACAAGAATCACACAGCTTTTTTTCTATTGTATGTAGATTACCAATCATAATTTAAATTTGGTAAAGCAATCAACTTTATTTCTAGTATAAGAGTAATATGCCAACTTCAAAGTGGCAAGAAAGAAAATAAACTAAATCCAAGTGTATGCATTCAAGGATGAAAAATCTAATTTCACATTCACTGAACTGAAATATCTTTAAATAGTAGAAGTTTCAGTGGGACAGGTGATTCAGGCTTTGAGGCAGAGTATCTGGTCTATAAGAATCAGTGTTCCTGGGACAAGGCAACTTCAAAAGTCCAGTTCTCAGAGAAAATTAAAAGACCCCCACAAACAGTTGTGGAAAGAAAATGGCTCCATTTGTATAGGAAAAGTGTTTTGTGTTTTTTTTTTTTTTTTTTTAAGCTACTCTTGATATATAAGTAGATGTAAAGATATTCGCTAGAATCAAGGACCTCCACAAACTTCCATTTAAAAAAAATGAATGTTTTAATATGCTGAACACTGAGACTTTTTCTAGCTAGACTGTATGAATAATGAAGGGCTTTAGCTTTCTTCCATTATGCTTTTCTTCTCTGGACAGAAGCCCAGATTTTCTGAGGTTAATCAGTGAGATAGGTGCCAATGTAGCCTTAGACTATGTGGCTCCAATCTACAAAGTCCTTCTTTTTCTGCCTCCTAGGAGGCCTATCTATTTTCTTTGATAACTACTGATGCTCAGGATGGAGATCTATGCAGTTCAGGGAAATAACTTTTAATTTTTATTTACACCAGTATTAGATTCCTTCTTTACTTATAAGTATGTCTGAGTATGCCACCAGCAAAAAAGTCAGCAGTAACAAATCAAAGTTATTGTATGGTAATTAACCATGAACAATGCTGCCTAATACTATGAATGTAAATTCAATTATACTGCATAGTAATACTGGGCAGACCTCTGACCAGGTGCCTGTTAAGAAGGAATACAACCCTATAAGACTGCAAAGGCAGCACTCTAGCATGCAGCAGCACACACTGCCTGCCACCTGTGCAGGGTCAGAGCACAGATGCCAGTCCTCTCCCTTTGTAGAACCTTCATTTATATTCCTTAGGAGGCATTAGGTTCACATGCGAGAACCCATCATTAGTATGAGGGACATTGTGACATTCTTCTAATTCATCATCCTTCAACAATAATCAGCTACAACATTTCAAATTAAGTTCCTGATCCACACATTTTATCCCAATTTGCATTTATGGTGTATCGGGCATATTAAAGGTTGTTATTTACTACAGAATTTTCTTTTCATCTTCTGTGGTGAGATGGTGAATATGCAACTAAAGGAATTCATCCTGTGCTGGTCACACTTAAAATTTCTTCTGTTATCAGTCCTTGTACTAATCTTCCTTTAATTACAGATATAACTGATATGTTGATATAATAGATAATGATATATTTAGCTGCATACATAATTATATAATTGTATACAATAGTCTATTATAAATATAACTGGGTGATATAGAACTCAGCCTGGAAAAACAAACTGAACAATATCTTACTGTTACCAGTATCATAATATATAAGAAGTGTTCAGGTTCTCATTATCTGAGCAAATAGACCCTCTCTAGAAGGGTCTTTTAAAGAGGTCTGCAAGTACAGCAGGGAATATAACAGGTTCAGGAGAGGTGTTCCATTTTTATTGTGGTTTGGTTACTATCCAAGTAAATGCTCTTGGAGTTCAGCCCAGTTCAGGCTCATTGAACTCTGACAAAACTGGCTTTAAACAGGGTTTCTAGCTCTTCTTTCCTTCTTACAGTGCTGGGGAGCTGATTTTCATCCAGAGCTGCCACTCCTTGGGCTTTCAGCCCCTGGTTCAGTATCTCAGGGTGATAGGGGCTGGTGTGCTCAGCTGAGCCTCCTGTTCAGTACATGCCAGAGGAAACCCCTGAGGAGCCTCCTTGGGAGCCGCAGTCTCAGGGACCATGGGGTAGCCCTGCCACAGAGCTGGAAGATGCCTCAGAGCTAGGGACTATGATCCCACTCCAGACCTCAGGCTTGAAGAAATCTGACAGGGCTCTGTTGAAGCCTGAGGGTATGAATATGAAATATTTTGCATTCAATAAACTGTGATTTTTTTACAAATATCTATTTCATCCAAAATACATCATATCACTTCTACTTATTAAAGATAAAACAAAATTGATATATGAAAGCATATTAAAATATTCTGTGACTTACCTCACCCTGAAGTAAAGTGACCTTTCTTCACTGTAGCTTAAGGAGGATTAAGATAAAGTGACCCAAGACCACTCAACATCTGAATTAGAGCTTCTATACAAAACTATACTGCTCTTTAGCTATTGTGAGATGGTTAATTTCTTTTAAGTTCTCCTGAATGTCCTGTACCTTTTTGATGTTAATAGTCTTGTTCCCCCATTACAAGTCTCTTAATAAACTGTCATGATTTACCAAGGTACTTAAATATGTGGTTAATTTAAACCACATAAGTGAGTCCATTCATTCCGCTGACACTTCACTTGCCCTCTAAGTTAAACATATGCTTTCTCAATTGTAGCCTGAAAGTGAGTCTGTGCACAAAGAAAGCTTTTGGGACATGTTTGTTCCCAATTCTGCAAGGTGCTGCACTCCTAACCATCACAAGAGTGATAGTGGATGCTCAATATTTCTTTAAAGTTGTCAGCACCCTGGAGGAACAAATCTACACTCTATCAGTCAGCAAAATCAAGGCTTGATTTACATGTGTCTGCCTGCCTTCACAGTTTGAGGCAATTTTGTGCTCACAAATCGTTGACCTGAATTCATGTGCCTAAAGTGAATGTGAGCACAAATATTAGCAGTTATCTAATCACCCAAAGAATATTTGCACCTGTTATAAATTATACACGCAGAAATCCAAGCTCAATTATTTGTATATGCAAAGTTAAATACACACACACAAAAAAAAATTCTTAAAATCTAGGACAAGATGTTAAACTCACTATATTTTATACAACAAGTACTGACTCGTCAGAATATTGAATATTTTATGTCTGGGTAAGAGCATATGCTTAAAAGCAGTAAAATATGGATTAATACAAGATTCCTCACATAAGAACAGGATAATGTTTCTCGCCTGAATTCTGAACATTTTGAACTTATTGGGTAAACTTACTCGAGGAAGACAATAGAGTCTCTGTTATTACAAAGGACAAATTCTTGTGTTTCTATATGCAAATTACTGTGTTTAAAAATAAGATCTTTAAAATGTCAGCCCAATCTAGGCATAACAAAAAGAATCAAAAATCTTTAAGAAAGTAAATGATGAAAAGCAGCATAAAAAGTCACAGAAGTAACAAAAATTTCCAAAAGAAAGAACATTTACAAAACACAAACTGTGGTCTTCTATCTTGTTTTCATTGGTTTATCTGGTTACAGCATTTGGTTTATTTATTTTGGTTTATTTTATTTATTGCTCACAGCAAAGGGACAGCTGCAACAGTATGAAACTCATAAACTTTTTTTTTTTCCATCACTTCTTTGCTAAGGATGTCTGCTAAGGAGGTAAGTCAGAATAAGACATTACTAGATAAGGCAAGGAAAATTAATTAGGACCTCAGAAGAGTATTCATGTTTTGACAGCTGACAGAGATCAAGAGAGAGAAAGAATTGAACAAGTAGGAGAGGTGGAGAGAGTTACCAGGAATACCACACAGACCCTAAGAAAGTTATGCTGAGGATAAAAAAACCTTTGCAAACAGGGATTCCACATTTCTTGAGCTGCACAGTTGAATCCCTGATGTCCTGCCTTTGCATCCTGTTCAGCTCCCTGCTAAAAGCTTACAGGAAAAGCCTAGTAGTATAAATGATGTGATGTAATTTTAGTAGTGAGAATGAATCTGTCCATTTATTTTCTGTTAATGACTAAGAAGTGAAGAACAGTCTCAAGATTTAACAACTCACTTCTTTATATACCGTCTGAAAGTAGGGTTTTGACTTCAGACATGTGAAAGGCAAAGCTCAGCAAACATGACCCAGATTCACACTGTTCTGTTCTATGAATTCTTTTCCTTGATGCACAGTGAGCAATCTAAGCTATTTTAAAAGAGCTACTTACAGTGACTTAAAATCCACAGTTGAAAATGTTGCAATATTTTTGTCTTACAGATGACCATCAGAAAAAGCAGACATTATTCTAAATTTTGAACCAACACAGACTTCAAAGCAAAAATATGAAAACAAATGTATTTTTTGCATATTCTCAGAAATTGTTTTCCATTTACTGTAAGAAATAGCTAAGTACTTCAAGTTTAAACAGGAGAGGAAGAATCTAGCCTGTTCTATTTTAGGTTCAGAGAAATCTTTAGGGAAAGCAAAACACCTTAGTAATCACCACAGATGAAACACAAGTACTTCAAAGAAGTATATTTGCAATTTTCAGTGTATTTTTCATTTAAGAATATGTCCTGAAAGTCCTTGAATTTTGACAGTGTTGTATCAGCTAGCTGCCTGCAGCATTCCCCTGGGGCTGCTTTTCAGATGCTCTCAGGTTGGGATCTATAGTAACATTACTTTATATCACAAGCACAAACAGCTTTTCTTGCATATTTATGTCATTGCTATCATGGAAACTGTATGCACAGCACAATAGCTTTTCAAATTTTGAGGGAACGTTCAATTGTTATGTTATCTCCCTTTTAACACTCCCTCAAAAAGCAGTACAAACATTTTCAGCCTTTGCTTAATGTTATATATACTGATTTCTTACTTTTCACTGTATATATTCAAATAACAGTTGAATCAAAAATAACTGACCAAGATGTAAGTTTTAAAATCCTATAAAAGATATAGACCAAAATTTCAAAGGCAAGTGACTGTATTTCTGAATATATTATTATGACCGGATGCAGATTTACCAGGACGGACTCCATAGGACATTCACCCCCTGAATCACAAGGCCGGTACATCATGTTTCTTCACAATACAACACAGTTGCATGATTATGCAGACTTCTCCTCCAAATTCGTTTTAGACACATTTCCACTCTTGATTATGCTTATAGGTGTATATACAGGATCTAGTACTTGATAAAGACACCTTTTTTGTTTCTTAGTCAATCAAGAGCTTAATTAAGATGCCCAAACATAGGTATCTACTGCCATTTGAGATACTAGGATAGTAGCTCCTCTCCCTGTTGATGTTTAGTGACTGTGCTTAAAAAGCATGGCCATGAGCCTCAAAAAGACTGTCTATCACCTGTACGTGGAAATGAACATCCCAGGATAGCTTAAATGGCATGTGTTGCCTATGTTTGGGCAACTGAATCAGGCTCTTGATGCCTAATCTCCCATTATAATCAATGAATATCTGGTCAATATAGTAAAAAGAGTATGGAACCCTGTTCATTTTGTCCTACAGTAGATATGTATTTGTTGATCAGCTGAATATCTCTACAGAATACATCTATAGATGCATTGACTGCATCAAATATAATGGGAGTTTAGACATATGGCTCACACAAAGATACTGACACTGCAGTAGGTAATTTAAGTGTTTTATTTCATAAGATGAAACCCCACCCCTCAGTTTCTATAAACTAAAATAGTTTCTATAAATAAAGTTTCTATAAATAAAGGACACACATTCTTGCTGCGAGTTGGAGTTCTAGGTCCTCCCATACAAAGTATGTAGGTATCTACAATGGGATTCATGCCCATTGAACAGGATAATCTACAAATCCATGCATATTTCATGCCAAGATTTTACCAATGCACTTAGTTTTAGCACGCATTTCTAGGTCTGTTTTTCTGCTTATTCCAAACTGCCAGAGTCTTGGACACATTTCAGGGCTAAGCTTGATTTATTAAATATTAAAATATACAAAGCTTTGAGAGACTACTCTCTCAGCTATAGGATGATCATTCTCATTATTGGGCAGCAGATTACGAAGCCTATGTTTTTGCAAAACACACTGTATCAAGCCAGCTAGATCACTGTCTTGGAACGGTAAGAACTATAAATTACAACCTTAAAATGCTGATGCCATTAATCTCTGATCATTATCTTATACGGGATGAATATTACTCTGCAACTAGCTATTCTTATGGAAGTAATCTAGGTGAATGGATAACTTAATTTTTAGTTACCTCAGGCTGGGTGAGCTAGATTCGCCCCAGCTGGCAGCCCAGCACCCACCTAGTTGCTTGCTCATTCCCCACTCAACTAGTGCGACAGGGGAGAAAATAGGCAGAACAAGAGCTAGAAAACTCATGGGTTGAAATAAAGACAGGGAAATCATGTAGAAATTACTGTTATGGGCAAAATGGTCTCAATTTGGGGAATTTAACTTAAATTAAAACATTTAATTGCTGATTTGGGTATTGCGAAACAGATGACAAACATTTAAACGTCTAGAAAAAACACCTTTCCTTATGCTTTCCGAGGCTCACTTCACTCCAGGCTTCTTCTCCCACCTTGTTATCACTGCAGTGATAACTGCAGACTGAGTTATACTCAGTCCCTTTGGTGATGTGACAGCTGGTGCATAGTCCAGGTGTAGTGGTTTCTCCTAACACTCTATGCTTATTACTCTGCTGCTGCTCCTTCCTTCATACTTGTTTCCTCTGCTCCAGCATGGGTTCTGCATTGTCCACAGCCCTTCTGGGGACATTACCAGCTCTGCCATGGAGCACCTCATATGCTCTCGCCTTGTTCCTTTACTCTTTCATCATTTTCTGCCCAATCTTAAACGTTTATGCTGCCAGGCTGAGCTGTGCCCTGTGGTGGAGCCACTGGAATCATCTGTGTCCAGCACAGGGGAGCCTTGGCCTTGCCTCACAGAGGCCACCCCTGCAGCCCCCCTGCTGCCATACCTGATCATTTATACCTAATACATTGAGAATTATCCTATCTAATCTGCAGTAAATCACACTTTGGAGGGTAAAAGGGACAATAGCATTTAGTTCCCTGGTGACTTCAATCCTCTGATCCAGCCTGCGCTGTAAGGCTGCTCGTCTGCCTCTTGAGGAAAGAGATGATCCAAACAGTGGCAGCAAAAGCTGGGAAATCTCAGGATTAAGCATGGTGTAAGCTACGAGCAAAATATCTACAACTGTTTCTTGTGTGTCGTTTTTTCTTTTTATTTTTTTCCTGGTGTTCAGCCTCTCTGCTGGCCTTGTTTATATGTCTGGCTTCAATTTTAAAATGAATACATTGTTTAATAGAATTCTCCTGAACTGGCTGCAGAGCTTTCGCTGAAAAGCTGAGGAGAGCACTTGCTGTGTCACCTTGTCCATCTTGGTGGTAATCATTGCAAAGGATGTCAGCAAACTTGTCAGGCATGATCCTGATCCCTTCCTGCACCACACTGGCAACCCTTAATCAGACTTCTTCTCAGGCATCTCTTCCATCTCTCAGTTTTAAAAACTCTCCTAGTTGATGCTAAACCACCTACTTCATAATTTCTTTATGTCTTTCTCAGTATGTCTACTAACTGGTTTTAACAACAGGAAAATATTAATCTGGAACTGTTTTGCCGAAACATATTATATTCTAGGTACAGTCTGCACTCAAACATTTCCCTTAGTGTTGCTTTACCTTGAGTCCTGGGATTTTGGTCTTCCTCTGGAGGTAAGCATATGGAGCTACAGAGCTGCAATGACCAAAGAAAAAGAATTTTACAATTAGAAACAACCCCAAGAGATGTTAACAGCCTCTGTAAATTTGACCTAAAGACAGAAAGCAAAGTCACAGGATATAATGTTTCCCAATCCTTGCTGCATTCATTAGGGACAAGGAGGTTCCCCACACACTCCTGAATACCAGTTACTGTCTCCCAATTAATAAAGCAGAACAGAACTGTGGATGATTTCTTCTGTTTCTCTGACAGCCTGGCAAAAATACATGAGGGGCAATTGGCTATCATCAATCATCTATGAAATTTCTTCTGTTAGAAATTATATACAAGGCATAATGGGATCCATCTACTAAGTTTTCTGGCAATTTGCCCTGACACCTTCCTGATGAATTTATTTATTTATTTATTCATTTATTGGTAGTAGTAAATACATCTGGTTTGAATGTGTTAAGTAGGTTTAAAAGTCATTAATATACCAGTACTCTTAAATTTTGTGAGGCAAAAAAATAGAGTGAACTCTAACAGGTGGAAAGTTGGCAGAGATAAGGTTACTGGAAATGCAAGTGCAAACATAATGTCAAGAGTCTAAGGTCTTCATTTAAAATTCAAGTATTCTTTTAATATTTTGAAGAATAATACTCCAGAAATTATAAGTTTGGTTTTCTGTTGTTGTTGTTTGTATGTTTTTGTGTTGTTGTTTTTTGGGGGAGCAGGGGGTCAGAGTGGGGTGGTGAATACACATTATTTTAACGAAACGTAATGAAATTGCGAAAAAGTCTTACTATGAGAGGAAAATATTGCATAATCAAGCCATGAACTGGTGTAAGTGCAGAATTATCCAGCAGTCACTGTTTATTCATTTGATACTTTGCATTGTAAGATTTATTAGATTGCTCACTTACCATGCACATGTAACTTCTGTGTAAATTTATAAGGCTACTTACTCAACTATGCATATACTAAAGGGTATAGATATATTCTATTCTCATGCACGTATTTAATTGTGATTACTCAGTTTATCAAGCAAGAAGTGAATCAACAGTGTCACTAAGTTTGGTTTAGGCTGTCACATTCTTCCATTGTTACTTTCAGAGTCCAGTGGTTTCTGAGCCAAGACGGCAAGAACATGCTCAGCAGTGAAGCAAAAATTATTTCTTTCATTAAAACCAAACCATCCTGAAAAATAATGATTTTCTTAGTGTATTTTTTTCTTTACATAGGTGTTCACATTCATCAAGATACCTTTAATTTGGGCTGTTTAGGATTGTGCAGAAGCACAACAATTATATACAGCTGTTAACAAAGCATAGAGAATTGATGTGTTCACTGATTCTCCACTAGAGCTTGTACAAAGGGAAGGGATTGTCAATTTTTCTTTGATAATAACTGGACCTGTTATACTATTAGTTTCTCTGTAGAGAAACTGCTCCATTTCTTCTCTAAACTCAAAGCTGTGACTTGCATTATGTAGTCTTCTCTTTAGGTTTAGGATTTCAGTAGAGCTGTAAATATTTTCTGAATTTGTGTAGTCAAATTATTTTCTGCTCAAAAAATGGTATTTCAGTTCTCCCTCAGAACTGTTGAAATATTTATAAAATGAGAGCAAAGCATCCACTTAAAAAAATAAACAAAAAACAAAAAACAACAAAAAAAACCACTGACTCTAGCTCTGCTTACTTGCTTTCAGAATGTAAAGGTCAGCCATAACTACTGACATTTGTTGTTCAAGAACCCTAAGTCATAGTGAGATATAAAAATATATATATATATATATTCTATTTTGTTCTTAAGATTTGCTATTTCTCTTCTGTATCTACAGACATGGAATTTATTTGAGTAAATATAACTATATCACAGAAATTACAGATGCATGACAGCTCTGTCTCATTGCCACTTCTGATCTTTATCATATGTTTCTATGGCTAACAGCTTGGTGTGTTAATCGGTAGTTGCTGGGTGCTCACAGGGCCCACCCCTGGCAGAAAAAGGCAAGGATGACAGTGCCTGTAAGAGTGTGGGAGAGTGGGATACTCAAAATGTCCGAGTGGGCATTTGCCCAAAACTGGAAGGCAAACATCAACTGAAATAAACAACAACCAGGAAATTAATAAGAGACTCGTGGTTAGCAAACAAACAAACTAAACCAATGAAATAAATAGCAATACAAGCAAAACACAATGACTTTTATCAGGCAGGAGAAGAGGGGAACAGGGCAGCACTGGTGCGCCCCTGCCAGACGTGGCTCCATGGCAGTGGGGGCTCTGCCTGGGCCCAGCCTTGCGCACTCCCAGCCACTGCCTCCAGCTTGCCCACAGCCAGCATGGGGGCACTCTGGGACCTGCACCTTGGGGGCTTCACTCACCTCTGGGACAGTGGGGGGTGGCCAGGGCACCCACACCTCCTTGAATATGGGGGTGTGGTCAGGGGGTCCAACATGCCCAGAAAAGGGAGGCCTTGTGGTGGTTTTACCCTGCTGGGCAGCAACTTCACCACAGCCGCTCTCTCACTCCCCCTCCTCAAAGGAAAAGGGGGAGAAAATACCATGAAAAGGGCTCAAGGGTTGAGGTAAGGAAAGGGAGATCACCTACCAATTATCATCACAGACAAAACAGACTCAGCATAGGGAGATTAATATAATTTATTACCTAATCACTAGCGGACTAAAGCAGTGAGAAACTACAAGCAAACTACAAACACCCACCCACCCTCTGCTATCTCCTCCGCCTGAGCAGTGCAGGGGAACGGGGGCTGCGGTCAGTCCCTAACACTGCGTCTCTGCCGCTCCTTCACGGTCACTCTCTGCCCCTGCTCCCCGTGGGGTCCCTCCCACGGGATGCCATCCTTCCCAAACTGATCCTGCGTGGGCTTCCCACAGGCTGCAGCTCTTCCAGAACTGCTCCCATACGGGTCCGTACCACGGGGCCCATCCCTCAGGAACAAACTGCTCCAACATGGCTCCCCCACGGGCGGCAGCTCCCGGCAGATCCCCTGCTCCTGCAGGGGCTCCTCTCCACGGGCTGCAGCTCCGGCCCGGGGCCTGCTCCTGCAGGGGCTCCCATGGGCCGCAGCCTCCTTCAGGCCACATCCACCTGCTCCATGGGGGCTCCTCCATGGCTGCAGCGTGGAGATCTGCTCCGTGTGGTACCCATGGGCTGCAGGGGGACGGCCTGCTCCACCATGGGCCTCTCCACGGGCCGCAGGGGAACTTGTGCTGCGGCGCCTGGAGCCCCTCCTGCCCTCCTTCTGCACTGATCTGGGTGCCTGCAGGGCTGTTTCTCACTCCTCTCTCCCAGCTGCTGTGGCACAGCAGTTTTCTTCTTTTCTTAAATCTGCTCTCATAGAGCCAGGCAAAGTCGCTCCCTGGCTCGGGCCTGGCCAGCAGCGGGTCCCTTTTGGAGCCGGCTGGAGCTGGCTCTTATCTAACATGGGGCAGCTGCTGGACTCTTCTCACAGAGGCCACCCCTGCAGCCCCCCTGCTACCAGGCCCTTGCCACATAAACCCATTACAGGCCTGCATCCCCCATGGCCTCAGGAGGGTTGCACATGCACATAACACTGTGTTGTGGATGAGAGGCAAGATTAAAATTTATTGGAACTACAGAAAGTATTTGGAAGATGTGTTGTTGCTTATTAACATTTGCAATAGTATTGTGGTTTATCTGTTGTATTGCTAATATTGATTCTGAATGTATAGTTAATTATAGCTTTTTAATGAATCAGTAAAAACAGTTCAATCCTGATTTGGTTTAAACTGTGTGGACTGAGCAAGTTTTCCATGTGACTGAGACTTGACTGACTAATGAATTCCTTTAAACTGTGATTTAACAGTTTGGAAACATGAATGCTTATCTAACCACACCCACCACTTCACTTACCACTCCAGCAGCTAATATTAGAACAGTCTTCACTTGCACCACATTTTAAATGCGGTTCCATGAAGTGAAAAGTATTTTACTGACAGTGGTGTTCATCTTAGTTCAACAGTCCAGAATATGATAGAGGGCTGAAATACCAGATGTTTTGTTTCTTTTTCAGGTGGGTTTGGGTTTTTGTTTTGTTTTGTTTTTGTTTATGTTTGTTTGGTTTATTTTTTTCCTTTTCAGTGTCTTTTTTTTTTTTCAGTTTTGCAGGCTTTTTTTATTTTATTTTATTTTTTTCCCTACAGCCACAGAGTGACTCTTCAGAGAAGCACCCATCTCACACTCATCTCCTTTGCTTTGCATTCTTCTCTCAACAATTTGCTGATTGTGGCAGGAGAAGTTGATAGCTTATGTTGGGTACCAAAGAGATGGTCCTCTATTTGTTGTCTGGTAAAGATGCTTTGCCTTTCAGTCTGTGAGCTACAGCTAAATAAAAATACCTGTGGCTGGTTTTGACATTACTTCAAGCATATTTGATCACAGGTCCTTGGCTTGAAAGTCCAGCATGGTAATTATTCTTGTCTGTTTGCACTGAAGATTCAGAAGTAACAAGATAATATCTAAATCACTCCACTGTACGTTGAGGTCTACAAAAATTGGTGTGTGCCTTAACTTTACAAGTCCTTTTTTAGCCAGAGGCAGATCATGATCAACAATCATAATTTATGGTATGATTCTCAGCCAGAATCAAAAGGTGTTTGGTGAATTCTGAAAGAGACAAAAGAGTAGATTTCTGCTACTCCGGAGTTTCAGATGAGTCCTTTGATAAATTTGTTTTAAAAACAGTGAGTATTAGATTTCTACTAATACATTTAATAAGACAAATACCTTGGCAAACCTCCTTAACTTAATTTACCTAATTTACACTAAATATGTAGCTGGAATAATTATTTTACTTTCTACCTTCAACGTTACGAAACAGATAATTTATGTCAGAAAATCTCCTTTGGTATTTGAAATGGTCTCATTCTTTCTGTACAATTTGCATCCCTATTGTGTTTAGCTTTTGCAAATATATATTCACTTGTATAATGCGTATGAATTTTTTCCTTTAGACTACTATATGTTCTCATGCCTCTTCAGCATTTACATCTGGCCTTCCTTTTTCTGTTACTCATTCTTTGAAAAATACTCAACCATTTCATGTTAAATAAACAAGTAGCATAATTCTTCATGTCTACTACTTTATATTATCTTAAATATAATTCTTGTCTTCATTTTTATATCTCACAAGTTATGTCAATCCAGGTATACCGGTTCCACTAAATTCTATGTAATAATTTTCCAGAATTTATTATTTTATAATTTTCAGTACATTGGCTATTTGAGATGAAAAATTACCCTTCATATAGTACTAAACTGAAGTTACAGAAGAAGCTACTGCCTCAGAGAAGGTTAATATGCCATCCTTATTTTGAATGGCAAGCTGCCCAGTAGTGGTGAATTGATATATAATTTAGCTATTATCCATATTGGAGTCAGTTGTGTCTATTAATTTTTCAGTGATAACATTAAAACATAGCCAGGAATCCCAAAACTATTCCCCAAACTATTGTCATCTTTGCAGACAAGGGGATCAGATCTTTAAGTCCTTGATGTATGAATCTGGAGAAGTAAATGTGGAGAATTGAGGCCATCTGGTACAAGTACATAATGGGAGTGACACAACTCCCTTCCCTAGGATAGACTACATCTTTTTTTGAGACTTGTGATTATTATGACAAAAATCCTAGGCAAGTGAAAGAAAGGTTCGTATCGGGTTCTTCAAAACCAGAAAAAAATATTACTACTTGACACTTCTGACACAGTAATTAGAACTTTTTTTGATGGAACCTGATTGATTTTCTTTGTTAATTTTGGCAACACAAGGGACATGTATTCCCATTACACTCCACCCCATCTACTATAGTTGTGTGTATTCATGGTTTTCATTTTTATTAATCCTATTAATCGCAGGATTAGATAATATTTTATAGCAATTAGCTACATATGCTAATTATGTATTCTGTAAGTTAGCTCTCCAGATTCAAGATTACTTTATAATTAAATTGACTGACCTATTATCTTTCCTTTTTTAAAATAAAAATAATAACTCTATATTTTAAATTACTTCCTGTAAAGTGTTCTTTGTTTGTAGATGTATATTTTTCCAAGTGTTATTAATCTTATCCTTGAATGTTCCTAATCCTTAGAATATGCTGAAGTTCTTCTGTGTGTCTAATCCTTCAGGACCTGATTCAGATGTCACAACAAGAAATAATACTCATAGGAAGTTTGATATTTTACTGCTTTTTAACAGAAGAGTGACCATACTTAAAGAGCTTCAAGGTATACTTTTTGAGCAGAAAATCAGAATACTTTTTTTTTAACATATTCTTATCAATCGCTCTTTCACGTGTATTGAAATATCACAGAATCACAGAAGGGTTGAAGTTGGATGGCACCTGTAGTCCAGCCACTGCTCAAAGGAGGCTCAGCTAGAGCAGGCCATGTCCATTTGGATTTCAAAGATCTCCATGAATGGAGACTCCACAGGTTCCCTGGGCAACCTGTTCCAGCATACAACCACCCTCACAGGAAAATGAAAAATCTTACATTTGAATAGATTTTCCTGTGTTCAGTTTGTACCCATTGCCTCTTGCCCTGTCACTGGGCACCACCAGAGTCCAGTTCCATCTTCTTTTACCCATTCTGTCAAGTCTTTATACACACTGATAAGATCCCCTTGATCCTTGTTGTCTCCAGGCTGAACATTCCCAGATCCCTCAGCCTCTTCTCATACATTAGGTGCCCTTAATGATCTTCATGACCCTTCACTGGACTCACTCCAATATATTAATGTCAGTCTTGTACTGGGGATCCCAGAACTGGTCACAGTGCTCCAGATGTGCCTTACCAAGGTTAAGCAGAGGGTAAGGATCTGCTGGCAGTGCCCTGTCTAAACCAGCCCAGAATACTGTTGGCCTTCTTTGCCACAAAGACACATTGCTTGCTCACTTTCAACTTAGTATGCACCAGAACACCAAAGGTCTTTCCTGTAAAGCTGTTTTCTAGCTAGTTAGCACCCACCATATACTGGTGCATGGGATTTTTCGTCCCCAGGTGCAAGTCTTTGTTGAACTTCATGAGGTTCCTATCAGCCCACTTTCCCAGTCTGTAAAGGTTCCAAACTGGAGACCTAACATGTGGGTCATTCCAACACATAGTTTTATTTTCTTGTCTGCTGATACACATCAACCAACACTTAACTGATCTGTCCAAAGTAACCAGTTAACGCAAGATAGAATTTCATCTCTGATATTTTATTCATACAATTTCATGTCTTCTTCTCCTAAGTGGCTGATATTTTGTGGAAACTTAGTGTGAAGACCAGTTTATTTGTTATTTTCAAATAGAATCATTCTCACTTCATTTGTAATCAATGATTTATATAAACCAGAACAGCTCCAGATGGGAGACAGAGAGATAGAGTTGTGTCCATGTTGTAAAGGTGGTGTTTTCAAATATGTTCAGGTCCTTGCTCCCCCAAACCCACATGAGCAACATGATCTTCTTCATTGTTTCTAGGACGCTGGTTTTGTCTCTTGCTATAAATGACTTGAAACATGGACACCCTAGAATTGTTTCTGTAAAATGGAATGGTATTCTAGACATCATCTAGACACTGTCTACCAAACATTTTACCAGTTGTATGAACTCTCAAAAAGAGGCTGGAATCCAACTCTTATGTAGTCCATGGTCTTCATAGTATTTGACAAAATCCTTGCCACCTTGCGTATCATGGCAGCTGATGCTACAGTTCAACCTAGTCATATTATTTGACTTCATTCTCAAATATGATTTCACAATTACCCTGCAGGTCTTTGGTTTTAACAATACAGAGGAAGTCAGCTATTGAGCATATTGAACATACGTGCTTTATGTATTAAATATATTTGAAGTAATCTGTGACTTTACTAGGTTCTCAGAGAACTATGTAGTAAGATTGTTTTGTGCTATCTGAAGGAATATGTAAGCTTTCTTTTATGGTTAGTGGTGGGATCTTGAAAGTGCTCAGTGTTGGCTTAGATCTGCTCCCTGTTAATTCAGTGGGAGTCTTATTATTGGCTTCCGTGTAAGCACAATAAAGCCTGCCTGTAGCCTGCTTTTGAAAATCCCACCTAGTAGCAAGTACTATTTATATTTGTTCTTATTTTGTTTGTTTCATAAGCCTCTTTATTTGTTGATTCACTAATGTCCTTTTATATTCCCTGTACTGTGGGTTTAAGAGGTTTTTTCCACTTTTTTTTTTTTTTGATGCACTTGTTCCTTTCATTTGAACTTAAGCTGAACATTTAATTTATCTGCTATTTAGATTATTATTGTTTCATTTAATTTGGCATATTTTGAAAGACATTCATGAACAAGAGAAATTGAATTGCAGACCTTTGCTGAATTGTTTTAAGAAAACTTAAAAGTTTAAAAATTTTGATTACAAGGTTATTTAATTTTCTAAGGGCACTCTTCTAAGAAGTATTTTATGAATGGGTCATATATTTCTGTACTCATTCAGCTTTATAAACAAGTCTGGAGAGTGTTTAAATCAGAATTCTTCCAGAGGAGTAAAGAAACTGAGCTCTTTTGAATATACCTACAACAGCCTAAGACTGAATTTGCTGCTTCCATCACCACTTATGTTCTGAACAATTCCTATATGAAAAGCACATTTAAATTAAAAGAGCTCTAGCTACTTGCATTCTTAGTATTTTCAGGAGCTATAGGTGTAATTGCAGTTTAAAAGAATAGGTAGCAATATGACTGAATTTGTCGTTTTGGCCCAATGTATAACAATCAGAGTGAATGTCTTCACTGATTTTTCCTAACTTTCTCCAATAACCTTACAGTTGGCTTCTGTATCTAACATTTGGACTGGATGATCTTGGAGGTCTTTTCCAACCTAAATGAAATGATTCTGTGATTAACAAAGGATTTTTCTCTAAATAATGTTCCCTAAGTTTTCTTTCCTCTATCCATTTGCATTGTTATTGCTTTTTTTTTTCATTTTAAAAAATAATCATTTATACTACTGCCTATGCCAATTTTTTCATGTTTTATTTTTCTGTTGTTTCTTTGTTTTAAGGTAAAATCTTACTTGTAATAATAAATAAATTAAGTTAAAAGTGTTCATAGCTAGACAAGGAAAATGGAGAAATCCATTTCTTATGTTCAACTTGTCTCTGGAGAACCAGAAAAGAGATTTTTTTAGTGGTTTCTCAGTATGACCTACCAGAAAATTAAGGCTCAAAATGAATTTGTACTAGTGTGTTTCAAGGTGAAAGGAAGTCCTTGTCAAATTGTGGTAGTAGGTGAGGAAGATGGGAGATTTCATGATTAATAGTCATAAAGTTCAAATAGCCTTGTTGCCAACTATGGAAAGAATAATGTGTTTGAACCCTGCATTGATCACACAACTGCATGTAACTTGTATGGCTTCATTGCATGTATTTTTATTCAAGTTGTTTTTTATCTTAACTAATTCAGATCTTCCACTCAAAAATAATCTTCAGTTTTACTTATTGCTCTACTTTTTTTATTGTTGCAAATACACTACAGTTATCTACAAAAATGTTTTGTTATATATCTGAGAATACAAGAGTGAAGTATGCTGATTATACCTCTAAGACATTCTACTGAGCCTCCCATAAAGGTCACAGAAACTATGTGGGAAGCCAGACTCCTCAGCAGAAAGGTCGCACTGTCACTAGGAAAAGAGGAATGGCAGGTCCAACAGAGAGGTCAGTCCTGATAAAGGAAGTGAGAACCACAAGACAATAGCACAGGCTGTCTAATTTTCAGATTGTAACAACTCATCCAAAATACAGTGCCCTTTTTGTTCTTCCCAGCTCTTGTAAGGAACATTCCACTTTACAGAAAGACTAGTTCTGGTCAGTGGGCAGAAAGAAATTAGACTTTTCTAACAGAGTGCACAAGTGCAGGAACAGTATTAATAAATGTCAAAATGGCAGTTAGATATTTAAAGTGAACTTGGTTCTCAACCGACTAGCACACTACTGTGATTTCCTTACCTGAAGAATCAGCTGTCACCTTTTACTATGTCCTGTCCCAGGCCAGGGGAAAGCCAAGCATGCAGACTATGGCATTTCAAATCTGGAGTCACCTCTCTCTCCCCATCCACAGCTGTAGGCATTTCGCCTTTACTGATTTCTTCTTTGTTTGCAGAACAGATGCATGAAAAAAGGCAAGTAAATACTTGAACAAGACATGTCACACTTTAAATTGTTGGTGCAGGCAGAAAATCATATTTGCATAAGCTAGTGGTTCCAAAGAGATTCTCTTAAGAAATATTAAGAGAACATCTTATGAGATTTTAGGTCAAATATCCAGCCCAGCTCATGGCTCACCTCATACTTGTGTTGCCTGCAGTTCTGGAAAAGACAGAAACATGCAACAACAGAGGGGGAAGTAGGGAGAAGACAGAATGGGTTCATGATATATGAATTCAGATCACTATAACTGTTGTGAAATACATTGCCCACGCTTTGGTTATCTGGGAGAACAAATTGATGGGGAAACAAAACAGATCTGGCCTTGCTGCAGATTTGCTGCTTATACCAAGGGACCTGGAAAATTTACAACCCGCTGCTGGTAGAGAGAGGCTGACATACCATTCTGTGTTTGATCCAACGCAGTCTCGTGATCCATCAGCCAAGCTTCCAACTGTCCCAGTGGTGGCAGGAAAGGCTCTCAAGGACTCTTCCTTCTGCCTTTCCATCTACCTGCTCACTTTTGTATACAGTATAAAGTAGACCAACATGAATTATGAAATGTTCTCAATTCTGGATTAGGGCATGACATCATAAATACACTTTGGGTCAGTTTGGGGACCTCCTGGATTTAGATACTAAATCTCTTTTCTGACATTGTGATCTTCATTCTCTCTCAAGTCAGAGGGAGTTAATGTAGAGCTGTGTATATTTCTGTGTGTAATTCTGTATGCAATTCTGTATGTAATAGGCTGTGCTCAGATAATTTGTTTCACTTCGTCTTGGACGAGGTGAGCAAATGATTTATTCCTCTTATTTGTATTTTTGTTGGGGGGACTGGTGATACCGACACGTGAATTATATTGCATAAGAGAATTGGGAGAAGTCAGTACTAGGAGAATTGAGCCCTATTTCTCTGTTTCTGTTGTCTATTCCTTTTCTCAGTTTAACTGCACTTTTGAGGAATTCTTGGTTATAGTTTTTCAAATGAAGATGTTTTTTACCTTTTGTTTCTTTATTATGTATAGCTAGAAAGTTTTAGGACAACCTGGGTCATCCAGATTCCTTGGATAGGCAGCCTGAAAAACAGAAGAAAACAAGAATTTACTTCGCTTAAATGCTTGTATTAGCATGTTTTTATCCACCTGTTCCCTGTATGACATAAAGCTATCAAAACATGAGTTTATTCATACGTATTTTTCATTTTTACTTCACTCTCTTAGGCAATTGAAATCCAATGCGTTCAGCTAATGGCTTCTTCAGCAAAGCCTTCTTTGACCTTCAGTGCTAATCTCCCATTTCAAATTCAAAATGAGATATACTATATTTGTTTGGGAGGAGGTGCTCTGGTTTTCTGATTGGAAAATATAACTCTAAATTCTTTTATGACAGCATTCTTTAATATCTATTTCATTTTCATCAGACACTCTTAAATCATTTTGCATGGCAGTCTCATTTAATATAACGACTGAGTGTACTGCGGAAGATATTGGAATGTGATGGGACTGGTAACAAAGCCTGTCTGTCAATTGTTATGTTACTCTTGACTGAATTTGTAGTGACCATTTGCTGAACATATTAGTGGCCTGACTGGAAGATTTTGAACTAGGATTTTTATTTATTTATTTATTTATTTCAGATACCAGGGTCACAGGTCTCAAATACTTATTATTATTCTTATCTTACTGTGAGCAGTCTTAAGAAGCAAACATTGTTTGGCCAAGCTGATTTAAATGTTGAGCAATTCAAGACTCCTGAAGTATGGCGCTCCTGTGGGATAGAGGTGATTAAAAACAAAACAAAAACAAAACAAAACAAAACAACAACAAAAAACACCTGTGACCTGTCAGAAGCAGCAGCTATTTACACAGTCAGGGAGGTGCCATATGGCTAACAGTGGCATGGCCTGTAGGCTCTCTCAGATGTAGCTTCATTGTGATGATGTTTGCTCTCCCTGGGTGGTGCTGTTTTCACCAATATTAACCATTCCTGGCTGTACAATGTGAGTGCATCAGCAGTTGAATTCTGGATGCTTTTGCTAATAAAACAGGTATGAGCATTATCTCCTTTTCAACTGCTTGCTACAATTGTACTCATGACTATAAACATGCAAAGCAGATAACGTCTTATTCAGATCTGTTTTTAGTAGGAGTAACTGAACTCCTGCTTCTGTATGCTGAGAAAACTGAAATAACTTTCTCTTCTAAAATACAGAAATAGTTGTCCTGATTCAATTAGAGGTTTCAGCTGTGTCAGAGTGTCCAGTAGCCAACACGTAAGCAGGTGATCCATAACTTAAAGCCAGTAGTGAATGTTTCTCTGAAAGTCAGTAAAACTTTGTCCTGTTTGTGCTTTTTTTTTATCTTTTATGCCAAAATTACCTTTTTGTTGTTGTTCTGAAATAAATGTTAGAAATGCTGGAAGAACTTATCAAGAATTATTTTTCTATTTCTTAAGTCCAATTAAATTATTTTTCTTTTGTTTTATTGAGATATATTTGCAGGAAATTTTTATTTTAAATAGTATTTTGGACACTTGGCCAAGAAAAAAAAAAAGCTATATATCCTGGTCCATAAAAGTATAATGCATAGGGCATGGATTTAGCAGAGGTTGTTTTATATATGGTGTGACTGCAGCAGTATAGCTCCCCCATTTAAACTATCAGAAACACTTAGGACATCAGAATAGGGGCACACCATATTTGACTATGATTTTTCAAGTTACTTTAACTGGTGAAAGCAGAACAAATATAACTTATGGTAAATGTGTTGTCTACAAAAACAAACAAACAAAAATCAACATGAGCTGCAAATTCTAAAGGCAACTTAATTTTCTGTCTGTAAAAGCATTTTATGAAACATTGATTCCTAATACTTTTTTGTAAGTTTATCTCTTCATATCTTGTCTTGACATGTTTTGATGTTGGCTACAGCATAGAGGAAAACTATGTCATGTAATTCTCTTGTGGAAACTTACATGAAAACAACATTTACAAAACACAAGACTTCCGCCACACTAAGCAATGTTTTACTCATGCAAGTCAAAAACTCTCCATACCCGGAAGATTTGACTACTATATGAATGGCAAGCAGATATGCCACTCAGAGATTAACTTTAGCAGCATTATAAGTTTTTGTGACAAAATATTTTTTCCTGAGACTGTTTTGTCTGTTTTTTAACATGCTGTGTTTCCTTATTTCTAATGTTGGCCATCCTTTATGCTGAGTAAAAGATGGCTTCTTCACCTCATCCAGTCATGACTGTAGGTGAAAACTCCCCATTTCCTGTGATTTGGCATGAAAAGTATAAAGTCTAGTCCCAAATTTATCTTCAGCCTTGACTGCTCCCATAGTTCCTACTTCAGGACTCTTTTAGTTTACGTAGGGGTCTTTTCTGCATCTTATCTGGCTATTTTCTGCAGGAAAAAAAATAAATAAATAAGGTAAGGAACTTCATTAAAAATGAAAGGTAAATACAAGAGGAAGGAAGGTGTGAAGATGAGTGTAGCAAAAAAAATGTAAATAACTTACATGAACACAGAGACTCACTCCATTAAAAAGGTGCCAGAATCAGTTACTATCAAGGGCACATGTCGAAGTTTCTGTCTTAATAGTAAGGCTGATATGATCTGGAACATACATGGTCACTGGAAAGGTGCTTCCCTTACTTTTGAAGAAAACAGTATTTTGGAATTGGGAAATCCAGAGAAATGGAAGTAAGATAAACCTAAAGAAAGCGGGTATTTCCATGTAGTTTGTTAGTCTGTTTCTCTCTCTAACAAGATACCTTCTGTCCTGATAAGCACATCACACAGGTAATTAAATGAGGATGGTTATATGTAGAAAACAGAAAGCACTAAACTGATGGACAAACAAATTTAATCAGTGAGATTGTGAAATGATCACGTGAAATGTATTTGCATAAATGTCATCCTGGTTATATTGAGCTGATTTTTATATACTGTTATAAAGGAAAAGATAGATGTATTGATGCATTATAAGCTCAGAATATGATTCTGCTGTGGTCCATCTCCAAATCCCTTCTTCCTTCCTTATGTCAACACCAGCACACATCTAACCCTTTGAGTGAGCTCAGCTCACAGAGCCAGCAGGAAGCCACTCATTGTTTTGTTGCTGGATTAGTTTTCTCCTAGCTGAGATGATTCACCAGTTTCACAAAGCTGTCAAATAAACCACTCAGGACCATATAATTAGAGATGAAACTGCAAGGGAAAGAAGAAAACTGATTTCTACAATAGTCTTAGCTTAAACCAATGTGAAGCCCGGAGTGCACAGGCCTGGGAAATCAGATTGGATAGGGGCAGCTACCCTGAGTGCTCAGAATGGTACTTACATCCCATTCAGTTGCATTTATGTTAATACATTGAAGGTAATTTCATGAATGAGTGCATATTCACTGTCTTCTGAACACAGGATCTGATCTGTAATTGATGCAATGTAGCATACCTGTGCTGCCTTTAATAAACGCATACTACTCCAGGTCAGCTGCCTCCTCTATGTGATTAGCACAAGGAGTCTGACTCGGGAGATTGAAATATGGAGTGAGCCAAACAATGGAAAAAGGTAGGCTAGGACTGATCCAAACAAAAATAAGGATTAACTGATTAACTAAATGTCTGAAAGGGTTTACTGAAGGGAAAAAAAAAAAAAAAAAAGTAGGTCTGCTTTCTAGATAAATCATCTGTGATTCTGTACTATAATATGAAGAACAACTGTTAATAGCTTCAGCATCCCAGATTTAGTACACTTTTAATTAGAAGAATCATTTGGTCTCTTAGGACTAAATCAAGATTTTAAAACTCTACAGACATGGGACACTGATGAAATTTCTTTGTTTTCTTTGGACATCTGAGATACCATACGGGAATCAAACTCAGTGATGTCTGAAGTAAACATGGACCTGACAGTTTGTAATATAGACATGGCTGATTTATGAGCTTTTTCCTATTTCTAACGATGGTAATAGGCAAAATTTAACCACTAAATTCTGACTTAGTTTTTCTATCACTTCCAGAATGCACCAGAGTTTGTGGTGTTCAGTTGCCTCTTCCTTTCTGCAGGCAGCTTCACTGTGTGCCCAATTTACAATTGATGATATAGGTGAAGTTTTTAAAATGAGCAGAACCCTCTCATGTTCAGTGGTTATGGCTACAGTTGTTGGCATCCAAGTAAATGCATCCGCCCCTACTCTGGAATTTTCAAATTATTAAATAACTTGTTCAGTTATTTGTATTTCAGGCCACACAAAAAAAAAAAAATAAAAAAAATTAGATGATAAAAAATCTTAGTGAGACTGTTTTCAAATGAAAGCAGGATTAGTGAGGACACTAAAACCCAGGATACTCATCTTCTGAAGCAGCTCCCTGATGGGTCTGTAACACCTGGAGCTTCTTCAAGATGCAAAGGGGGGAAATACACTTAAGTCAGCTGATGGCAGCTACCTGGCGAGATCTGGTAAAAAAATAAGGACCACAAGGAACCTGGGAGAGCCTGCCACAGGTGGCAGGAAAAGTTTTGCAAAGATTCTTTTTTGATTCTAAAACCTGACACCATGATTTGAGAATCTTAATTTCATATGTGTATACATATATGTTCTTGAATTTATGTATACGTGTATATATATATTTATATATATTTCACTTAACAGATTGCACTGCAAAATAACTCTCAAAGGAATACAGAAATGAGAAATTTTTAGGTAGCAGAGTGATAAGCTGAAAGTTATTTTTAAAATGAGTAGCATAAGGGCAGGTGAATGAAGGTCGTAGAAACTAATCTATATGAATGACTTAAAATGAGATTAGATTAAATGTTAAGCATCCACTGTGCTATTGACACACTGCATAGTTGCTGGTTTTATTCACCATTAAGTTCACAGAGTATTGTAAAATAACATTTCACATTTTTTTTTCCTGGCAAGGGGTAGGTCTAGTATCATGCATTGACAAACATGTTTATACCTTTCCTCTCCTTATTTAGATTTTGAAATAATGGATCCACTACAAAAAGGCTTACACATGTAAGAATAAAACAAAACAGAATGCATCTCTAATAACAGATGCAGGCACAAGTGAAATCGATAGACTCAGCCTGTGGATTTTTGTATAAGTCTCCTTGCCTCAGTAGCAGAATGGGATTGTTTTGTCTAAAGATTTTCATGTTCTTGCATCGTCGTATATATCATATATATATATCATCATAGCTCCATGTTCTAACATACATTAGACTCTTCTGTGCTTTAATGGTATTAGTCAAAGCAGATCTATATCTGGACAAATTTGCTATTGAAACTTTACAGGAACCTGCTATTATGAAAGCAGACAGTGAAGCAGGGCTCTGGTGGTCCTGCTGGAGTAAGGGGATTGGACAAAATGACTTCCAGAGGTGCTGTTCAACCTCAACCATTCTGTGATTGTGTGATTCTGTAAAAGCAAATGCAGTGTGTTTACATAAAGATGAATGTGTACGTACATAGATATCTATGTCTGTGTGTATAAGAATAGCTATATGAAGACTTTCTGACAGATGTCAATCAAATATTCTTATACCACTCTTCAACAAAACTATGCCATAGAAATTTGTTACATAGATTTGGCTTCAGATCCACATTCTTTCTTGGCATCTGCCATACAGAACTTTTTATTCATAAATTATTTTTAATGCAAAAGTTGAGAGTTTAGTTTCTCACGACCTCTCAGCAGTTGACACTTTATGGACAAATGTTTCAGGACTGTGTAATCACATTGACTAGACTTTGCAACTAAAGGAAATTTCAAAAACTTCAGCATCTGACTAATTAAGAGTTGGCATTTGGTATACCTGGCTTAGTTTTCAGAGATCTCCCTCTGAAAGGAGTGAGGGCAACTTACACCTCCTAGTCCTGTAATTTTACCACACACAGTATTTCTTTCACACTGTTTCTGACAATTCTTGTGTCCAAAGAACCATAAACTTAACTTTAAAAATTAGTTACTGGTGCAGTAGCCTATTGCTAGAGGTGGATTCTACAATAATTTTCATAGCATTGGGATCCTGATAGTTCACTATGAATTATTCACTCTTCAGAAAGAGTGTGGTCACATACTCGGTTTTCTCTTTGGTCTCTGTCTCTTCAGCTATTATCATTAATCACTGTTTCTGCTTCTTGCATAATATTCTCTTATTTCTTCATTTTTAAACAGAAAAACAAACAAAAATAGCTATTTAGAAACTCAGTCATTAGAGATTTTTATTTTCCTCTTACCTACTCCATTTTCCTAGAGTTTGTCTTTTCACAATACTCTGAATATGTGTAGACAATCTTTTCTTATTTCATTTGGTTCCATTATCTGCCATATTTTAATCCTGTCTTATTGCATGTCTTACCTTATTCATGCACACTGTGATAGCTCCCTTCTATCTGTTCCTTCCAATCTCCATTTTCTTCTATTTTCTGTACCATTTCATTCTGCAATACAAGTCTTTTGCTAAAATTTATTTCAGTGATATGTTGGAGTTATTTATTTGTTTTTGGTTTTTTTTTTTTGTTTTGATATAATGTTTTGGTGATGATGAAAAGCTTGGTTTTATCTTTGATGTAACAGCTTTTTTTTTTTTTTTTGAGTGGTCTACTTGTCTAGTTAGTGCTTTGTTTTCTTCGAATAGCAAAGTTTATGTATCCTGATATGACTAATACACTGTATAACTGTTCTTTTTACAGTTTCAACTGTCACAAAATTAGTCTAAATATTTATTTGACAAATCACTCTAACCATTTTTCAATAAATTTCTCAACAAGCACCCAGTGCCATACCTTCTCCATGATAAAGACCATACCCTGTCCCTGTAGCTCATGACTGTGAAGATGAGTATCACAGAATTGTTGAAGCTGGAAGGGATTTCAAGAGGTCATCCGGTCCAACCTCCCTCTCAGATGGGAGAGGTGCTCTCAGGAAAGATGCTCCAATCCCTTCATCATCTTTTTGGCCATTCACTGGAATCTCTTCAGTAGCTCCATACCTTTCTTGTACTGGGGAGCCCATCACTAGACACAGCAGTCCAGGTGTGGCCTCACCAGGGCTGAACAGAGGGAAAGGGTCACCTCCCTTCACCTGCTGGCAACACTTTACCTACTGCAGCCCAGGACTCCGTTGATCTTTGTGACAAAGGCACACTGCTGGCTCATGTTCAACTTGGTGTCTACCAGCTGTTCTCCAAAGCTGCTTCCAAGCTGGGTAACCCCCGGAATGAACTGGTACTTGGAGATTTTCCTCCTCAGGTGCAGGAATTTGCACTTTTTGTTGCACTTCATGAGGTTCCTGTCAGCTCATTTCCCTAGTCTTTACAGGTACTTCTGAATGGCAGCACAACTCTTTGGTGTATCAACTACTCCTCCAAGTTTTGTATCATCAGCAAACCCTGCCCCATCTTCCAGATCATTAATGAAGATGTTGAAAAGGATTGGACCTAGTATTGACCCCTGGTGTGCACCACTAGTTACTGGCCTCCAGCTAGACTTTGTACACACACTCTAGGCTCAGCAAATCAGCCGGTTTTTGATCCACCTCATTGTCTGCCCATCCAGTCCCATAGTTCAATGGCCTCTCTATGAAAATCTTATGGGGACAAGGCCAAAGGCCTTACTGAAGTCCAGGAAGACAATAACCACTGCTCTCCCCTCATCTACCAGGCCAGTCATTTCATCACAGAAGGTTATAGGACTAGTCAAGCATGATTTCACCCCGGTGAACATATGCTAACTACTCCTGATGATTTTCTTGTCCTTCATATGCCTGGAAATGATTTCTAGGATTAGATGTTCAATCATCTTCCCAGGGATCAAAGTGAGGCCTGTAGTTCCCTGGGTCCTCCTTTTTGCCCTTATTGAAGATATGAGTGATATTTACTTTCCTCTAGTGTTTGGGCACTTCTCCCAATCACAGTGATTGATCAAAAGATTATTGAGAGTGGCCTCACAATGACATCTGCCAGCTTCCTCAGCGCTTGTGGGTGCATCCCATCAGGGCCCATGGATATATGTATGTCCAGTTTGCTTAAATATTCCCTGACCTGATCCTCTTCTACCAGGGGTACCACTTCCTTGCTCCAGCCTTTCAGCCTGGTGTCTGGGACGTGGAATTCCTGAAGGCTGGTCTTGGTAGTAAAGACTGAGGCAAAGAAGGCATTCGGTACATCAGCCTCTTCCATGTCCTGTGACACCAGGTCCCCCACCTCATTCAACAGTGGGTCCACATTTTCACCAGTCTTGCTTTTGTCACTAATGTACTTCTGGAAGCCCTTCTTGTCTTTGATGTCTTTGGCCAGATTCAATTCCATTAGGGCTTTAGCTTTCATAACTTCATCCCTGGATGCTCAGACAACTTCTCTGTATTCCTCCCAGGTTACCCATCCTTGCTTTGACCCTCTGTTCATGCAGGCCTACTGGTGTTCTTGACTGACTTCCTATTCATTGGCATGGACCTCTCTTGAGCTTGGAGGAGGTGAACTTTGAATGTTAATCAGCTTTTGTGGGCCCCTCTTACTTCCTGGACTGTATCTACAGGACTCTTCCAAGCAGATCCTTGAAGAATCCAAAGTCTGCTCTCCCAAAGTCCAGCTTTGTGAGCTTGCTTTTCACCCTCCTCTCTGCACTCAGGATCCTGAACCCACCACCTCAGGGTCACTGCAACCAAGGCTGCCTTTGACCTTCACATTCCCAACACGCCCTTCATTGTTGGTGAGTATGATGTCCAGCAGAGCACTTCTACTCGTTGACTCCTCTATACCTTTGAGGAGGAAGCNCTCTCTTGAGCTTGGAGGAGGTGAACTTTGAATGTTAATCAGCTTTTGTGGGCCCCTCTTACTTCCTGGACTGTATCTACAGGACTCTTCCAAGCAGATCCTTGAAGAATCCAAAGTCTGCTCTCCCAAAGTCCAGCTTTGTGAGCTTGCTTTTCACCCTCCTCTCTGCACTCAGGATCCTGAACCCACCACCTCAGGGTCACTGCAACCAAGGCTGCCTTTGACCTTCACATTCCCAACACGCCCTTCATTGTTGGTGAGTATGATGTCCAGCAGAGCACTTCTACTCGTTGACTCCTCTATACCTTTGAGGAGGAAGCTATCATCAATGCACTCCAGGAACCTCCTGAATTGCTTATACCCTACTGCATTGTCCCTCCAACAGATATCGGAGTGGTTGAAGTCCCCCATGAGGACCAGGGCTTGTGAATATGAGGCTGCTCCTATGCATCTGTAGAAGGCCTCATCTGCTACCTGGTCAGGTGGCCTGTAGAAGACCCTATAATGTCACCTAACGCTTTAATCCTAACCTGTAAACTCTCTGTCAGCTCCTTATCCATCCCCAGGCAGAGCTCCATGCACTCCAGCTGGTCTCTCCCACAGAGGACAACTCCCCTTCCTCAACTTCCCAGCCTGTCCTTCGTAAAAAGTCTGTATCCCTCCATTGCAACNTGAAGTCCCCCATGAGGACCAGGGCTTGTGAATATGAGGCTGCTCCTATGCATCTGTAGAAGGCCTCATCTGCTACCTGGTCAGGTGGCCTGTAGAAGACCCTATAATGTCACCTAACGCTTTAATCCTAACCTGTAAACTCTCTGTCAGCTC
>VXAA01002187.1:677376-718814 GCA_013399115.1 Anseranas semipalmata | reverse complement strand
ATAGTATTTAGAGATTTATTTCTCTTTCTCCTCTTTTGGAGTACTAACACAGATGTACTTTCATGGGCTTTGAGTTAGCTGTCTTGGCTCCACACTAGCATCAATCACATTTCTCCAGAGAAAGCTTTGGGGTGTGATTCAGCTGGACGTTTATGTCCATTTGTAGCATGATGTGTTGTTCTGATGAGAGCTAATGAGCCTCTGGGTATTGCACGTTTCCAGCTGGGCTAGGTCAAGGCTTCCTAAAAATACAGTTCTCCACATCTTCCTTTCCCAAACAAATATAATGATAATACCAAGTAATAAAAAGCAATGCAGTAGAGAGTTTCACATTCTTTTAAGCAGTCTCCTTTTTTTTTTTTTTTTTTTTTTTTCCCCACACTAGCCATATTTGCCTATACAAGCAGTGCAGCCTGTGGAGTCTGGGAGTTATTCAGCTATCCAGATATAGGTGTCTGCTTTAGGGTAAGCTGAACTACTCTTCAGGCTCCAGTTGTCTTGATTAGGTCTCCATGGACTGTAATCAGAGATTAGATACCCAGCTCATATTTAGAAATTATACACTGCAAACCAAATCCCACCCAAACTGTTCAATGTTACCTTCCAGAACTGGATTGAGCGCCCACACATAGGCATCAGATATCACATACAATTTGAAATACGACAGGGGATCCCACCTGGCACCTAGGGGCCATTCCAGAAAAGTGAGAGACTCTTAAAGGTCCTATTCCATATCACCCAGCCATTGTTTTTATGGCAGTAGGTATCTGCATTCAGATACATGAATTCTGCTTTTAAATCCCACACTGATTATGTAGTTCTAGCAAAATATCTCCTTGAGGTAGATGCTGCTTTTCAACTACTCAAGACAGAATAAATACATACCTTATATTTGGCAGCCTTTTCATAATAAATACCTTTACTACAAAAGCATATTTGATTTTTCAGTTTTTCTTCTGGCTCATTTTTAATAGTGTATTCACTTTGAACCTGCTCCTGCCTTTTTTGTTTGGTGTTTTCCTTTGCTTTATCTATGTTATGGCTATTTGTTTTGTAACTAATAACAGGAACATATTTCTAAAACTAGTCATAAGCTATTTTAATTTGATATTATTTTTTAAAACTATTTATCTGTGAAATGTGTTTGGGTTTTGTGCCAATGTTATTATAACTGTTTACTTATTGTGATGCATTTCATTCCACTAGTAACGGCTCTCTTACAAGACGAGCTAATTTCGCATAAATGAGTGTGTAATTACAGACTCCTTTCAAAAACAGCGAAAATCCCTTCACTTTTAAAAAAGGTAGGATTTTCATACACATGATTATCTTCCCCGTGTCTGAATGATCATTAGGTGACTGATACAAATTTTCCTGGTCGGTCTGTATTTGTTGGACTATTTTTGCCGATGTATAAAACTGTTCACTGCCACTGTGATGATCAGCTTTATGCATCACCTGTTGATTCAGTCAATCAAAAACTCATACTGAAGTCACAGTTTTTTCATGTGACCTTGAAGGCATTTTGAAGAACTCCACAGCTGCTGGACTGCATAGTCTGTACAAGTGAGGCTGCTAACTTCAGTCACAAGAAGATTAGCTCCCAAATTCAGGAGGCACAATATCTGCTTGTGGATTTGCCTCTGCTTACATTAGTGGACAAGATGTACTGGAGTTGATATTCAGCTTTCTGGCAATGCTGATGACAATGAAAGGTTGAATTTCAAGTACTGTGATATTTTCCTCAAAGTTCATAAAACAAATCTGTTTAGGAACAACTTCTCCTGTACACTAGATTCAAACTCATTTTCTTTAGAAAGGACTCCTAGTTAAATAGAAGATATCTCATCATCAAAAATACTGCTACTTCTTTAATGATCTAATTAGTTTTACCCGCCAGGGTCAGCTTCATTGATTTCAATTAAAAAGAAAAAGAAAAGATCTGTCAAGTGACCTACTTCTTAATGTATTCAGTAAGATCAAGGTTGGAGCAGCAAAATATTTTAATGAACACAATCCCCGTTTGCTAAAAGTAAAGCTATTATTGATTTCATATTGATCTGAAAAGAAAGGACAAAGTAGGTTAGAGGATATTTTATGTTTTGCCATTAAAAATCAATGAAACCAAGACTGACCTGCTTTCACTCTCTTGTGTTTACACTTGAAATAGATTAGATCATTGGGGAAACAGTAATGGTCTAATTATTTAGACCACTCAATTCAAATTGTAGAAGTAGATGAACTTGCCTAACTATAAATAATAATATGCCTTTATCTACATAACAGGATCTGAGGAGATGGTGTGCTAGGAGTCAGACTATGGCCAAGAACAGTGTTATTAATTTATACCATCACTTCACAAATCCCACATAACATTAGGTTGAATGGAAACATCAGAGTTCAGAAAAAAAGCTTTCAGATTGGACTTTAGTAATAAGTGAACTCTCCTCTCTTTGAAGAGGGATAAGCTGCTAAAGCCTTTCTGATAATATTGTGTGATGTACATCATAGGTTGTGAACTGTTTTTCTAAAGACCATCTTGAAAGTCTGTAAAACAAATAGCACATACTGCTCAGCCAGATATTGCACCACGGAATATTATGATGGCCATGTCTATACAGTTAAATTAAAGTAGTTGAAAGAGTGACCCTGAGCACTGGATCTCTATTCGGCTGTTACCTAGGTCTGCTTTAGACCACTCCAACTGACTCTTTCTAAGACCAAATTTCTGCAGATCTTGGCAGCATGATCTTGGCTGTAAGAACATGGCCAGTGGGGCTTAATTGGAGCCCAGGCTTACCGATCCTTTCTCACAAATATCACAAGTATGTTCTTGCTGCACTGTCATAGCAATGTCGGTAAAGGGTTTCTCTCAGCAACAATGACTTTTGTGAATAAGGAGCTTTTGGGCTAGGCTTATAGCCGATTTAAGGAGATCAGCTGAATCACTACTGGGAACTTTCTGACCCTTCTGCATTCTTTGACCTAAAGGCTATTTGCCTCAGTGAGCTCAGTGTAATAATATATAACAGAGAAAGGCATGTTATTCTGCATTGGTGATCTTCTAGCCTTTAAACACATTCTTTTCTATTTTTACCTTGAGCTTTTGTGTAAAAATCCTCTAGCATGGTACCTGTACTGCACTGAAGGGCTCTGAAGGGCTGAGGGACACGTGCCACTATTGTATTCCTTTCTGAAGTACAGAACAGGATTTATTTTTTTCTAATTCTTGCTTGCAACTTAAAACAAGCTGTCTATAATGACTCAAGTCATCTTCTTTAGGCAAACAATCAATCATGTTTCAAATGACTAATGTGCAGGAGAAATCTAATCTCTTTTTGCTGATATATGCTAGTAATTTTTCCACCATCTATTTTTGCATGTGTAAAGTGCCATCTTTTGCCTGGCTATCCACTTTAGGCCTTATATGTGGCTTTCTAGGTCCCTAATGGTGTTACACATTTTGTTAAGTCTTCCTTAGGCCCATTTCAGTTCAGCTGCAAAAATCCCAAGCAAACTTCTAATAAAAGCAATATTTCTTCCTGTAACTTCTTCAGAAGCCTGTACAGTCAGTAGTTTGATTACAAATCCTTCACACACTTTTTGTAAGAGTGCTACAGCCAGGATTAGATCTATGACTTGGTAATTATAAAGCTGAGGTTTTAAGGCCATATTTTACTGGATCAGTTTTATAAATACAGCTTTGCAGAAGCAAAACAAAGTGGTCATTGTATCAATGGACACACAAGAGAACTTTTTCATTTCACAGTTTTTACACCAATAGTGACAAACATTAGCCTATTGAAGCCTATTTATTATTACTATTATTGTTTTAAGCTCCATGAACTTCTTATGTGCATGACTGCAATGTCAGATACAAAATAGGCTAGGTAGATGTCCTACTCTTCATTTATTGAAATGTGAGATCTAGTTAGGTTACTTTCCTAGCAGTCTTCTGGGAAATCAGTGCATCTTAAAGCCAGATGGTTAATATCGTTTGACAGACATCTTAGTTTCTGCTTAAATAAATGCAAACAAATAAATAAAAAACAACCACCATCATCAACAACAACCAAAACAAACAAAAACCCTGCACAAAACAAAGCCTAACATTCAGAACACATAGGGTGTGGTTTCTACAGTAAGACAAATAGTTATATAGTAATGGATGCTTGGTTATCATGTTGGTGCAGCAATACTGGCTAACTCATGGTGTAATTGCTGCAGGAGTTTGGTGAGGGCTGTTTGCTACCTGAAGTACTAGCAACAAAGGTGTCTCACTCCTTGCATGGGAGCACGGAAGAACTCACAAGGAATTTGAATAAAAGAACAAGAACAATTAGTTGCAAAAGAAAAGGAACAATTAGCTGCAAATAGCCTGAAAAAGAATGATAGCAATCTACTTAGTAATAAAATAAAACATATGAATGGTACAATAATTGACAACGGAGAAAAAACTCTTCTGCAATTGCTGTTCTAATACTGGCAAACATGTCCAGGACGGCTTCTTCATTTCTTGTGAAGTGCAAAAGATGCTATGTTTATCCTTAGGAAAGAAAACTTTAAGTATTTTGAATTTTTCGACCTGCTGTTCTCCATCACTCCATTCTCCTATTTGCTGTTTGCCACCAGCCTGACAATGAATTAACTCAAGAAAGCAGGCTTATTCTTAAAGAGTATTTAATTTTAAATTTGAAGTTCACGTTATGTTCCTTCTGGAACTTCAAGTCTTAAAAAATTAACCCCTTATGAAAGTATTTTAAGAGTTTGGGACCTATTTATTAACACAATAAAATGTCTTTACGGATACTTCAGAAAATGAATACTAGCATACAGTTCACTCTATGGCCATATATTGTTATTTTGCTGTGATTTAAATAGAAACTCCTCTTAGGACTTCATAGGGGTCTTAAACATGTAGACAAATACAAATCATATTGAATTAAGTGCAAGGTAGTCATCTCATTCTCATAAGAAGACTTTGAACATTCATAGAATCATAGAATGGTTTGGGTTGGAAAGGACCTTAAAAATCACCTGGTTCCAACCCCCTGCCATGGGCAGGGACACCTCCCACTAGACCAGGTTGCTCAAAGCCCCATCCAACCTGGCCTTGAACACCTCCAGGGATGGGGCATCCACAGCTTCTCTGGGCAGCCTGTTCCAGTGCCTCATCACCCTCACAGTGAAGAATTTCTTCCTAATGTCTAATCTAAATCTATCCTCTTTTAGTTAAAAACCATTGCCTCTTGTCCTATCATTATCCGTTCTCAATGTTTAATAGCTGCTTAGTGCTCTGCATATGAAGCTGTAGAATCACATACTGGAACCCAGGGTGAGAAGTGTGGTTGCCCTCCTCATGCACAGAGGTAGTGCAAATCAAGTGTAAAGTTAAAGAAAAAGGAAAAAAAAAAAAGAAAAAAAAAAGAGAAAAGAAAATAGTGAAAGACCTCACTTTTTTAAAAATACTTTTGTGAGAAAAGGCATTAAAATTACTTCACACATTGGTCCTCTGTTATACTGCCAGTGTTATGGTCCTTACTGTAGGAAGCATGGTGTTTGCAGCACTTCACCATGTCCACCAAAATCTACTGGTGTAGCATGTGCTTGCCTTGGCATCCATGTTGCCGTGAAGGCAAACCTGTAGGGAATACTACTGAAGTAGGA
Source organism: Anseranas semipalmata (assembly GCA_013399115.1). Lineage (NCBI taxonomy): Eukaryota > Metazoa > Chordata > Aves > Anseriformes > Anseranatidae > Anseranas > Anseranas semipalmata. Next base: position 713,147 of record VXAA01002187.1, on the reverse strand, counting down.
ACATTCGGTACTTGGGTACGGGCTGTAGTGGGAAAAAAAATATGGGGGATGGGAAATGTTCCAGGGAATGCTGTACCTGGTTAAATCTTTGGCTTTCAGCTGTATAAACCTATTTTCAGCTATCTATCACTGAACTCTGAAGCAACTCATTCATCCCTTCCTCCAACTCTTGCACCCAGAAAATAAGAAAGAAAAACAACCTAGAACCTTTCAACATTACAAAATAGCTCATCTGTTACACTGTCATCCTGCCCTTCCTACAAAACAGCGTGGTGAGTGTGCAGGCTTACACAGGAAACCAAATCCTATGTGCTGGTAGGGAAAGGCAGGTAAGGTGATTTGTCAGGAGGGCAAAGCCACGGAGCAGCACCAGTGAGAAATCTGATCTCAGGCAGAGAGGAGAGCCGACTCTCTCCATGCAGTGGGAGTCTGCATGGGCGATGGGGATTGCACTGGCTGCCCAGCAGGAGCTGCTGGAGACCTTCTCTGGAGTTAGGTGGTCAGCCCTGAGCCCGGCCACCCAGGGAAAACTCAGGCTAACCAGGTTTATAGTGGTCTTATGGCAAACGTGTTCCTGTATCTTTACAGCAGTTTACTAATAACATCCAAAACAGTTTGGTAAAGATCTTCATTTCCTTTTCTCACCTTTTGATGGCCCTAGCCCTGGAGAGCAATTCATCTTTAGCCCTGAATAGTTTTTCCTATCATGCCCCTTATGGCTGTAGGCCCAAATGACCCCTGACTGATGAATCCTCCATGTCAGGCTAGACAGGTGGAATGGTTAACCTCCTGTGACCATTTCTGAAATGCTACAAATGGCACAATGCCACAAACCCAAGGTGACTGCATAAGTAATGCTGCCTGTGTGGACAGAGACCTAGTGCTACTATAAAAGAAGTCACCAGAGAGACAAATCAATCTTCTTTTGTACTTAGTTTTAAGAAATGTGCAGTGTACAACATGTAAAATGAACATTGTGGAGGTCAAAGTTGGGAACAAAATAGATGAGCATGGAACAGGATAAAAATAAAGCACAGATCTTGTGTTGGGTTCACTTCTTACCTTCCCAACAACGAGAACCACAGCATGCATAGGCACCAGGTCCTCAAGAACTACACAATTCATTCCAGACCTGCAGAGGTCCTTGGGCTTACCCCAACAGGCTGCATTGGTCATTGTTCACCCACAGGAAGGGTGGTATCCAGTTCCTGTGGTTTTAGGGTCCTTTTGCCTCCCAGTTACCTTTCCAGGAAATAGTGTGGGTTGACTGGAAATGAGGTTTATAACTGATTTCTAAATAATAAGTTAATTCTCTTTATTCAAACAGTGATACTAGCCAACTGCTAAATTATTAGCAGAATATTGACAAAAGCATTTGAACAATATTTGATTTTCATATTTACATAGCATAGAACAACAGGAATATAGATTAATAAAATCATAGGTAAGTTATTTCAGCTTTTTATAAACTTCTTGTTAATTCTTTTATGGCTGTGTGATACTTGTGGCTAACTGGTGCCAGTGGCCAGCTAACAGGCCCTTGTCAAGCCATGCCATTCAACTGTCCTGTGAGTTTCTAGCATTTTCACTGCCTTTCTGGCACCTTTATGAACTAGATTTCTCCATTATCTGCCAGCATTAGCATTCATTGTATTAAAACATCATTTTGCCTTTACATAAACAACAATAGATATAAATATAACTTTTATTACTGATGCCACTTGAAAAATTGCAGAAGCCCTAAAGTCACGTCAGCTTTGGCTTTCAATGTCTTACTGAAGTACTGTGGTTTCTTTTCTATTCTCACCATAAGGAAAAAGTACTCCATCAAATGGTGGCTTTCAAAAAACAAAAATAAGAGTTCTACACATTTTAATTCCTACATTTAAAGTCAGGGGTGTTGAAGTTGGCTTTTGGCAGAAGTCAGGTTCTCATTTAGCCGACTACACTTTGAATCAGTCTTTTCCTGGGACAAGATTTGTGCTGTAAAATGGGATGTCATTGTTTCAGGTTCAGCTAATTCTGGAATCTCCATTTTGTGGCAATCCAGACTTTTCTCGAGAAGTTCTGTGTCTGTTATCCCCTGAGAAGTTAGTTGCTCATGGCCAGATAGTAAACCAGGATGGTAAAGCACCCAAAATGCCTACTATGAAACCTAGTTCAGTGAAGAGTTAGTATTATTAATCTTTTTGACTATTACAGCACATGGTGAATTTCCTGAAAAAATGAGGACACAAGTGAGGACAGTTTCTCCATGCAGCATTTAGTAGCTCATAGACTGGGTTTACTATCGTACACTGAATTTATACTTTATAAATAATGGTAATCTCCAACTCTTCATTAACTGCATAAATTGACCATAATTTTTATTTGACTTATGAAGATGGAGCATGTGTTATCCAAACTTCTCAAGTGGATCATTTAAGCCCAGTCTTCTAAGCGATTTGATTTTTTACCAGATAAACATTAGACTGTTTTTGTATTGCCTTTAAAGGTATGCTGACTTTTTTTCTCAACATGATGCTACTCCATCAGGACAGAATTTAATTACATTTTTGATAAACAATTTCAGTGAAATACACACTCAGACAAGCATGGAATTAACATTCTGAGCATGTGGTTCACAAGCCTTCATAGTCAGGAAAGTCCTCACTGGCTCAGCTGCAAATGGGATCTAACACCATGAATAAGTGACTAGAGTGATCTTTTCTAGCATCTGTTGGGACTGTGTCAGTCATTGTACATACTTTTGAGTCTCTTCTAACTTCACATGGGAGAATGTGAAGTTTAAACAAGACTTGTTTAGAAATGCCAGTCATTGAAATTCACAAGTAAAGGTAGGTAGGTGGGTGCCGACACCGGTTCCATTATTTTTTGCAACTTGAATGGCATATCAGTGTCAGACATAAGTCTCTCTCATGTTCCCAGGCTGTGCATGAGATTGAATAGATGAGTAAAGGAACAATAATTTCACAGTTCACTCCATCGGTTGCAGAAGGCAGCTCTTCTTTTCTAGACTCTTCAAAATCTTGTTTTTTTGATGCATGCTACCAACAATAAGTGAATACTCTTTCAGTTTTTCTTTCCGCAATTGCCTCTTGTGCCTCTTCAGAACTTGTACATGGAGGAATACACTTTATAGGTCATGCAGTCAATAGACAAATAAATATGTCCATCCCTTTTAATTCTCCATGGTCACCTAGAAGAGAACAAGTTTTACAAACCAATCTTCTGTGTTTAATTGTCAGCCAGTCGTGCTGTTATAAAAAATGTATATATGCTGTTTTTCAGACCAACAACTTGGGAGTTCATGCAGTTAAAAGTGTTGATTATAATGCATGACATCTTCATTCAATCCTATACTCTGCCAAGTTAGGTCTTGATTTGTGCTTTGGTTTCTGCCTCCCTTTATTTTTTTGTGTTTATGTAGACAAGATGAAGATCAAGAATGTTAGGTCTTAATGATTAAATTAATACAGATTTTATGTTTTTGGTAGTTAAAGTTACACAAGAAACAGCCTCACTCGAGGCTTTTGATAGTCCCAGTGGGTTCTGTCTATGAACATTTTTATGTATCGTCAGAGGTGTAGATTTAGGTGGAGGCCTTATAGCATTATGTACATTAGGGCCTAGACCTATTTTCTTGTGCTAGTGCTTGGTAGACCCAGGAGATAACAGGAAAGCTGTAATGTGTAGTTCTTGTCTGGGGAAGAGGTGGTAGTGGGTGTAGGTGAATGGCAAATCTTAAGGTAAGTGTCATTTTCTGACCACTGCACATCTCTGCTGGACTCTCAGACATTGGGAAGAAATTAGGTTACGCAGATGTACTCCTCGCACATGTAGAGCAGAGGTGTCTGATGCTGAGTGGGTGGGAAAATGACAGTGCAGGCAGAGGCAAAGGGGCATCTCTAACAAAGGGTGAAAATTGCTGGAGGCAGTTTTAGGACCAGGAGTGTTTCTAGTAGTTCTCTGGAGGGGGTGGGACTACCTACAGCTCAGCTGTGGCTACATCTAAGGAGATTATGGAGGCTACCTATCTTCATGTTTCCAAATTAATCCCTTTGAGTTAGTCCTGGTAATTTGGCTGGATGTTTACACCACTGCTGTTTCAACCCTACTTTCCCCTATCTGGGGAAAGTTTCCATGCCTACCCTGGGTCTAACTCATGAAGGGCAGGACCTCCCCAGGTGGCAATGTGCCCTGGGGACAGGGAGAGGAGCTCGGTGGCTCTCTTTATGCTGATAAATAAAGCAGGCAGGGACCAGTCCCTGATCCCAACACCACGTGGCATGAATTGTCTTAAATTAGTATGGCTTAGAGTTTGTCCCAGGTGGAATGAACTGTCTGTAAACATGCCTACCCTGGGTTTCATTTGAGACACAGGGAGTGCCTCTGAGATATAATTAATCTTTTGTATCTGGGGAGGTGGGTTTCAGTTCAAAATGCCTGAAATAGTCTGAAGTCTGTGTTGCAGTCTTCTAGAATGTTAATTTTTCAGCATGAAACTGAGGATGTGCTTGGCTTGAGGTGGGGTATGGCATAAGCTGGAGTGGGGGCGTTTGAAGGTGCAGAGTTTGTTGAAAAAGTATTGGAGGAATTTGGAGGAGCCCCCACACAGAAGGACTGGAAGAAGGCTCAGGAATGCCAGAGATAAATGACCCCTATTGCACTCATGCCCTCCTGTTGATTTCCCAGGCCATACTACCCTCCTTGTTATGTCCCTTCTCCTTCCCACTGCTAGAGACTTCTCAAACACCCAGTCCTTCCCAGTACACATTCACAAGTATTATTAAACATCTTCTTTAGAAGAATTTGAGCTCCTTCCGAATTCTCTGCTATGGTTTTTTTTTTTTTTTGTACAGCTTAAAGCCTTTCCCCCAAAGCCCTTGCTACAGAAGATTGCATCAAAACATTTGTCTTCCTTCCTTCAGCTCTCAAAGGCTGGGTGTGAATTGATGATAGCAGGATAAGAGATAGTTGCACTGAATGCTGATCTGACTCACATACTAACCAGCTCTTATTAAAGACCTGAAAGTCAAAAGTTTGAATGACCTTTCATCTTCAGTGTACTTGTAAAGTGTGATCCCTTCCATTAGTGAGCACTGATGAGAATTGTGCTTTCTCTTTTCCCTCTGGGTGTGCACCTGCTACCTGCTGACATAAAAGCCAAAAAGTTAGAATAACTTTGGAGACAACGTGAGCCATGGGTTAATCTCAGGTGCGAGCAAAATAAATGGGTGAAACATGCCGGTTTTAAGAAAAGTTTTTTGGTTTTCCTTGAATTTTGTTATGTATTTTTTTTCTCTAGAATGTTGTTTGTCAAGTTTGCCATGTTCAAGTACTTCCAAATCTGAAACACTGATCTTAGTCACACATCTACATAAATTTTAAAGCACTTAGATGAGATGATGAGGAAGAGTGAGTGCACTTTTAATTCCAGTACAAGTGGCACTCAGCTGTAATATTACGCAGGAAAAAGAATTATTGGAAGTATACCTTTCCTTTAGTACACGTATGCTAATTGCTTCTCAATCTGGGACAACTCTAAGCACTATTTTAGCAGCATTTCTTATCAGAATTGTGACAACATTTTAATTAAGCTGCATTTATTTAATCTCCAGGTATTTTAAACTGATAAAACCCTCCTTAACGAATGTTTCTCTCTGGCTCAAAAGATCCTTGTTGAATTGTTTCAAGGATGTAGACCTGACCAGCACGAAGGTAGGAAGCTAGGTCTCCCAGCATCTGTGGAGCTGCAGCGTCTTACAGCAGGGGCAGATCCTGAACCTGCTGTGGGGAACTGCCCTTCACAGCATGCCTGCTACTTCTGTCTTCCTCTCTCTCTGCTAGGGTAAATTATCTCCATATACTTATGTGTTCAGTGCTCCCTCACCTTGAACTTCTTGCTAGTGTAAACAAAGTCCAAGGAAGTTGCTAGCACTCGTGGCAGCATTAAAATGTAGACTCTTGACATTGTGGCAAAGCACCTGGTTTTATACTGTTCAGACAGATATCTGGCGGCTCTAAGAACTACTTTTTAAACAGAAGAAATACAGCTTTTCTATTCCTCTGGTATACAGCCACAAGTAGAAGAAATGATCCAGTTTATAACCAGCTAAGCCTAGGTACTTTTCCAGTAATGTAAAACAGCAGTGGTGTTGGAATATGGATATATTCACATTAAATGCAGGTTGCATTCTATTCTCTTTACTTTTCTCATTTACCAGGAGAAATGCTATTTGATTGTAACATGCTGATACACTTTGCCTGAAATATCTTGGTTAGTGATCAGTCATCCTGCTGAAAAAGGGCTGCATGCATTATATTCATCTAGGGACCTTGCTAACCTATACACATGATTAAGGGTCGTGGTACCAGGCTTTTGGGAGGAAAGTCTGGAGACAAGATAGGAACGTATTTAATAAAGAAGACAAGCTACCAGAAATAGGTTTTTCATCCTGCATAGTACATGAGATTTGTTCCAGAGGGGGCAGTGAAGGACACATCTCACATCTTCCCTAGTATTTTTCCTGTGTATTGCTTTCTATTACATTGTAATAGATTGCATTATTTCACATTCCTTTAGGAAATGGCATGTTGGATTTCATTTGGCATGGTCCACGGAAAACTGTATCTGATGGGTAACAGATCTCATGTTCACAAAAGGCCTCTAGGTTTTAAAAGATGACTGTTGTTTTATTCCGGTTCAGAAGACCGATTACTCTTAGTATAATTCCAAAGACATTAGGATGAGTCACATGTTTCCCTTAAATTCCTTGTTTATGTCTTGTACCTTCCTGCTGTCATGTCAATATTTATATTCCTGCCACGTTCTGAAAGGGCTTTAAGGAGGGTACATTACCATGTTGGACAGCCCAAGATCTCAGCTACCTCGCGTTCTGCTTCAAAAGCCAGTCTCCGGACATCATATAACTGCGTTATCAAAACATATTTTCTGCAGCTGCTTGTGTATTTCTTCATAACTAAATCAATGTTGTTGCATAGAAAAGGGATTTTTTAATCTTTCTTTCTGTTTTCCCAGAAAACATTATACAGAATCAGATGTAGATGTTGTAAAGATCTGAAGGAAGAGAAGCACCACAGAACTAACTAACAAACATTTATTGTTAGTGTAACAGATTGCATTACAGAAAGCACAGGAATGCTTTCTAAGTCACTTTATATACAAGGAAACATAATAGAGGCACTATCTTGAGAATCCTTACCACAAAGATAAAATGTTTGGATGAATCATGTGGAACAAATATCACCTGTGACATCTGCATTGCTAGTGTGATTTTCAGAGGGATATTTCAGTTCTTTTGTTTTCCCTCTGATTTCTCTAGTGATCATTCCTTAGGCTGTGATGTGACCTAATGGATAATATAAATCCCATGATTCTCCAAAAGTTGGAATGTGATGCCTTGCAGCCTGTAACAAGTGTTGCCATATAAATATTCAAAAGACTATAACTGTCTGCACACAGTAGAGCGACTTCTGTTAACCAGATGATCTGAATCTGCCTGCTCTTCAGGGCTTAGTCTTCCTCTTAACTTTTCTTGTCCTTCTGTTTTCTCTCACAGAGCAAAACCTAATCAGAACTTCCATCTTGACTACAGGCAGATCACAAAGCAGCAGCTTATAGGACAAAAGAATTACAGGTAAACAGTGATTATCCATCTATTTTCAGATTAGGTTAAACTCATTCTCAAAGACAACAGACTTTTAGCTTGACTTGATAAGGAAATAAAGCCTGTAAGGTTACATGCCATACCCACATGTGTACACGTGCCTGTGCCTGTCAGTGCCCCTAGCAGATTTTGAACATTTTTTGTGAATTTCGACCAGATTGACAAAATTGGAAAAAGCAAATATACTAAATTCCTGTAAATGTTGTGCAATTTCTGTAGCCTGTAGGAGGAGGGGACAGACCCAGTGAGAGAGAGAGAATTGCTCATCTTTCATTAGACAGTAGAGAACCACATAGTGGTTTCCTTATAAGGTGCAAATCAGTAAGAAACCAGACAGACTGATCCAAACTCTACTGGTTCTACTGACTATAAATGTATTTTTTTCTCACTTTTTTTCCCCCCTCTTATGTCAGTGTGCTAGGTGGAAATGATTTAGGTATATTAATCTGCAGTCTTTTGTTTATTTAACAGGCTCCAAGATGCCTTTCTACAGTTCATCCCAGAGCAAACCAGCTGGACGAGTGTGGGCATTTTGCTGCAACTCCTGGTTACCACATAAGCAGCATGAATATGGTCTCCTTCTCCAGCCATTCCCTCATGTTCTTTCTGTTGCATACATAATTTTTTCTTCATGTTTCTAAACAGATGTTTGTTGTTGGCTCTCAGTTTTACTGATCTTCACAACTTTTTCTTTGATCAGCCTAGGCTGAAGGCAAATTCATTGCTACCTTCTCAGAACTGCTTTCTTCTAAGATGTCTGCCACCTCTTCTGCTCAGACTTTTTGGAGCTCTCCTCATTTAACAAAAAGGAGGAGGGTGGCATTTTTGAAAATGGTAGGTATCCATGTAGTTCTGGAAACAGCTGTGTTATTTATCGGTCTCCATTGAAAAAGATACTTCGTGCTCTAAGGGATAAAGGGCAAAAATGCATGCAGCCATGCAGCCAGGTGACCTCAGAAAGCTCTGTGCCCTTACAGAAAGGGCAAGAAACCAAGGTGGTAGGAGTTTGCCTTGCTGCTCATGCTTGGCAGAAATAAATTTTGTGGCAACCGGGAGAGAAATACCTGGGAAATAATCCCTCTGTGAAAAGCAAATGAGTTAGTGGATTGTTATGATTAAATCCTAGCTCTGCTACATTAAAAAGAAGAAAGTCTTGAGACTGAGAAAACCTCACTGCTCGAGTGAGCTGCCACTACTGTGGTGCTCAAGGAGTTAGTCTGGCATCTTAGCTGGGAATGAGTAGGTGTACAGGTGGAAAGTAACAACATTCCCTGCTCTACACCCAAACAGAAGGAATGTGACTTTTCTTCTGGTATTTTTTTCTTCTCTCTCTTTGATTGGATTAGTGATTTTTTTTTTCTTAGATTAAATAATGACGAAAGCAGCCATCCATCTTAGGGACAGATAGCTGACAAGTATATAAGTAGCATGTATATCTCTTTGAGACATTCCCAATATTCAAGCAAAACCAGAACAAATCAGGCAACTCTGTCTAATTCTGTGCCTTTGAATTAACATTGCTTGGATGTTAATTCTCTTCTCACACAAGGCTTAGCATACTCAAATATGGCTCCCTCTCCCTCAGTCTCCCATTTCTAAAATGGAAGAACATCTGCGCCTGGATGCAGACAACTCCCATCGGTTTCAATAAGAACTGCCTGTGTACATTTCTGGGAAGCAACTGACCACTAATGAGAGCACAGGAACACAGTAAAACAGATTGTTCCTGTTCTCCTGTCTGAGTCAGTGGCCAAAATGTACAGAGTCTTCCAATTTGCTAAACATCTTCCCAAGCCATTTTCTCAGAATACGAACCAAAATCTCAAAAATAATCTTATCTGTTTCTGTGAGCCATTGCAATGAACGAATGAAAGTATTTCAGTTATCTTGAGTGGAAAAGCACTTCCCATTATTTCCAAATTTGATTAGGTGGAAAATGCAGACAGCAAACTGACATACATTTTATTTTAACATATGAGTTTATCAAAGAAGAAACAGTCTGTGTGTGTTGGAAGAATGCAAAAGACCATTTGCCATGTCTGACTATTCGTGTAATCACAGCCAGTTTAACTACTGTCTATGCTTAAGCAGTACCATCTGTCAGAGCAGCGATGAGGCATGTGTTTATATCACAATAAAGATCTGATGATAGCTTCTCTTTCATCTTAAACAAAATGGGGAGAGAAAACAGTGATTTGGCCTATCATTTATGTCCACCTATCATTTGGCTTATCATTTATCATTTATGTTGCTTCACAGGTGCCAGACCTTGGTTTGGGGACTCTGTTCTGAGGCTTCAACATTTCCATCTATTTCCCTAGAAATTAGAGAACCCAAACAACCCTTTACAGCTTCTTTATCACCCCCCATAACAAGTAGATGTCCCAGACAGTCTCCATTTTAAGTAATAGCCTCTGATCTCTCCTTTCATTTGTGTGGTGAGAGCTAGGAGCTGATGGGAGAAATGGGACCAGCCTTCCAGGTAGTTTCTGGCACTGCTTGGGATTTGGTGGGTGATCAACCTCTGACATATAGCACCGAGCTTTCAAAGCCATAACTGAATTATATCCTGCAATTTTTGCACCCCTGATTTTCAGATTGGATATTATTTGCCCATCCGAATTGTATAGTCTGAGTTTAATTTTGTTACTGAGTATATATTTACTAAAACTGTCAAGATATTTTACTTTTGTTCCTCCTTTGCCTCCTGGAGAAAGATCATTTATGTCATAAGACGCTGAAAAATTTTCTTCCTCAGGGTTTTCCCTAGCAGAGGAGGAGTTCTAAATTAGAGCTGGACTAATACAATTTGCTAAAATCATCACTAGGATCACACTCTGTAAATAAAGAATAGAACTGTATGCTGCAATAACTCATGCCTGCTGAAACATCTTGTTAGGGCCATAAGCTTATACAGACATTCTCTTCCTTAGGCTTCAGGGCACCTTCCATGGCTGGTTCTAGAACTGCACAGGACAGGTTGCTGCAAAGAAAAAAGGCATAGCTGCATCTGCTCATATACAGAGAAATGGCTCCAGGGTGTCTGGAAGGATGGGGCATGCATCAGGGCACTGGCACATGAAATAGGTAAGATCCTAGACAGATTCCTGTATTTAGGATCATGAGGTCTTTCTGTTCCTCAGTTTGATGTATTTGTAACTGAGGTAAGAACAGTTCCATTCTTATTAGTCAGTAAAATACTATAAAGTATTTTGGAGAATGGTGAAGCACAAATATTTTCTGCAAGGATATGATCTTAAATAAATCATCAAAACATTTACTAAATATTTATGGCTACATTGACACTGTCCAGTTAATGCCTTTAAGTTCAAAATGCATGACATGAAAAGATAGTTTCGGGCATTGGACCCAGCTACCCATTACATGGTGTGCCAGGCAGAGCATCCTCCTCTCCCTGGTCTTTGCCTTGGGGCAGCCCAACTGGCTGGTGTAGATGCAGATAGCGCGCCCTTCCACCTGAAAGCCATAGGTCACTGCAGATGTGACCTTGGTCACACAGTGACCTCACAAAAACCTCCTGCNCCTCCCGCCCCGAAACAATGAAGTGTGCAGCAGGCCTCCAGTGCTCCCAGGAGAGTCATCAGTAACTTCCATGCTGGTGTTTACTCTCTCTCATGGGACTGTGAAGTGGTACCAGACAGCAGCCCTTTCCATGATAATGCTGAACACACATCCAATCACCCCCTCAAGACTCCCTGTTTCTACAGCTGCATCTGTTTCCCTGTAAGTAACATGGTTCCTGCTCACTCTAGCAGGCAACGTCCTTCTCAAGCCTTTTGAAGACAGTATACGTTTCAGTTGCAATGCTTTGTACAAAGCTTATTGGAACAAGCTAACCTTTTTTGTTGACCTGCGTTAAGTTCTTTCATAATTAAATCTGGCACACGCCAGCTACAGATTCTGAGTCACCTCTTAACAGTATAGCGAGGAGCTACTGAGACCTACAGCCCTTTAAAATTGCAAAAACATTTTGCAAGACTGTTTTCTGTGTTGATTGAGTTGTAGCTACCTTGGGAAAAATCTCTGAAACCTTGAAAAGAAACAATTTCTTGTCAGCTCAACGTGACACTATAAAAAGACTGAGTATTAGGAAATGATTTCGTTAAAAAGGAAAAGAAGTCTCACTGAAACTTTAAGATGTGCCAAATCCCTATTGACAGGACCTTTCACTTAGTGCAAATGAGATAAATGAAAACATCAATGTCATATTAGGTAAGCAACTAAACTGAAAGAGTGAGTTTGAAGAGTCAAAGGACCCACTGGGAGAAGCAGAGCATCTCTTCAATGGGCTGAAGAAATGAAGAACATTCTTCAAAAGGCTGCTTTATCCTAATGTTAAAAGGCCAAGCCTTTATGCTGCTATAATTTATGGATATCTCCTGTTTGTAGGACAAAGTGAAATAGAAAAACTTAATCATATTTCTGCTGGAGGAAGAAAAGATTCAGGCTCTCATGTGTAAAAACTCAAACTAATTTTACTTTGATTAGCTGCTGTAATGTTACCAAATATGAATAAGCAGACAGAGGTGCACAGTGTAACTTTGGAAGCATGCTTGCCAAAGACAATTACAGCAGGAGCTCAAAAGGCACATCTAAAATTAGGACATAGCCCTGTATTTCTTAGCTTCCTATCAAGTGGAAGGCATAAAGCCCAAATTCTCAAGCTCTTCCCTCCTGTGGGGGGTCTGAAGTAATTGCAATCTGGTCTCTTCAGCTTTTTTTTTTTTTTTTTTTTTCATTTTGGCTATCATACACATAGTATCATCATGATTAATGAAGACATCATCACTCACTAAAAATGTTACATTTGACAAGTGCTCCAATTAATGCATCAAATGCTATGCTCAGTTCAAATTCCTGAACCTATAAAGTTCACTTGAAAGCAAAGTCTTTCTTCTGGGCAATGCTCCCAACTTGCATAGGACTCTTGTGATTTCTTTAATGAAGAGGAGAAATAATCACCTCACAGTTGCAATTTCTGAGGTCTTATTATTAAGCCACTTTTAGAATCAAGAAAACATATTTCAAGATTTATTTTTGTGCATTAGTGGTGACTTTTGGTGGTTACCTAATCTAGTCCTAAACTCATTTCCCTGTCTGATATCCCAAAGAATGAATGACTCTACTGGACTGTCCAAAGACCATAGTGAAAATTAGCTCGGAGAACCAAGTTGCTGTTGTGCTTTGGTACAAGTTCAGGCATTTTTCCTGTGGTTATGACTCCATGTTGTGGTAATAGAAAGTGTGACCAGTTCTGACTTCAAAGCACTGGTGCAAAATTTAAACCACATAATCTTGTCATTTGCTTTGTTGCCTTTTACTAGATTTTAAATATGTAGAAGAATGAAAGATGAAAAGGGGGCAATGTTAGTGCTCAGCCAATATTTTTACAATATTATTATTTTTTTTCTTCTGTATTCTTACGTTATAAAAGTGTGGTGGGTTTGTCCTTGACTTGCTGCCAGTCACCACACAACTGTTCTCTCCCTGTCCCACTCAACAGGACATAGGGAGAAAATAATATGAAAAAGCTCGTGAGGTAAGATAAGGACTGGGAGATTGCTCACCAGTTACCACCTCAGGCAAAACAGACTTGACTTGGGGAAGATCAATTTAATTTACTGCCAGGAATAAAAAAAAAAGAGTAGAATGGTGAGAAACAAAGACAAGACTAAAAACACCTTTCCCTCACCCCCTCACCTGCTTCCAAGGATCAGCCTCATTCCTGCATTCCTTACTCTTCTACCTCCTCCCCCGTGAGCAGCTCAGGGGATGGGAAATGGCAGTTGTGGTCAGTTCATAACACTCTCTCTGCTGTTCCTTCCTTACACTTCCCCTGATCAAGAGTAGGGTCACTCCTATGGCATACAGTTTTTCGTGAGCAGCTCCAACATGGGTCCTTTGCATGGGCTGCAGTTCTTCAAGAGTGAGTCCTCTCCACAGAGCACAGTCCTTCAGGAAGGTTCAGCTGGTTCTCTCTCATTTTTTCTCACTCTTTCTCCCTCCCAGATACTCCATAGCACTTTTTACCCTTTCTTAAAAGTTTTCCAAGTGGTGTCACCAGCATCGCTGATGAGCTCAATTGTATCCTGTGGTGGGTCCCTTTGGTGCCAGCTGGAACTGGCTCTGTCCAAAATGGGGGCAACCCCTGGTATCTTCTCACAGAGGCCACCCCTGCATCCCCCCCTCACTGCTACCAAAACCTTGCCATGTAAGCCCAATACAATATGTCAAATGCAACACAAGGTCTGAAAATCTTAGTGGATATTTAGGTTATGCTGTACTGAAAAGTTGATGCTGTCAATACAAGCTTCTCCTTAATGTTAATAGAACACATGGCTAATTTTCCCTTCACTTATTTCCTTTTCTTTATTTCTGTAGCATTTTGTTATTAAGAACCATATTATTGACTCTGTACTCTTAGTGAATGCAGTCACTTGTGGTTTGGAAGGGAACTAAATCCACACTCAGTTATGTTCACATAAGAGGTAAGAGTGGAGAGCTGGTATATACCTCCTGCTGAAAGATAACTACAGATACTGATAAGTGTAAGCAAAATAGATGGTGATTTATGGCTTTTTTTTTTTTTTTTTTTTTTTTTTCCTGCAGATGCTGACAATTAGGTGGTCTTTGCTCAGCTGTATCTGACCCTAGATCAGAAGAATATATTCTGGTTCTAATGGGTATTGAGAGTGTTTAATTCTGGGGGTTCGTAAATGTTATGGAGCTCTTCAAATCTGTGTTGGCTATCAGCTGCCAAAAGGGATTTCTCTTGACAGCATCACTGTCAGCATTCCCAGCTCCAAAGAGGCCTTTGTAAAGGAATGTGAAATGTGTGCGCCCCAATTTTCTAGGCTTTCCCAGTGCTTGCTGAATGAAAGACCCTCTGTGAATTTGCCTATTCACTCTGTTCTACTCACTGCTCAGAAGAATGGGGGACCTTTTTGCTTGTCATCTCATTCAGAGTTGGCTTTTTTGATAGATGACACTTAGGGATAAAAGGAATCTGTTTGCTTTACTCTGTCAAAGAGAATATAAGATTTTGTAATTTTGAAAACAAAATACTGGACAATGAAATGAATTATTAAGAGTGCCCTTGTATTTTGACTCATAATCTTTCCACTCCAGTCAGGTTTCCTTTTTGAGACCTCACTTGTCCGCTGGACTGAGGGTAAATCTTTACATCCTCTCCATCTGTGCAAGCCTCTGAAAATCCTTTGCTTTAGTCTTTGACCTTTATTTATTTCCCTCATTCCCTTCTTGGGTTCTGTCACCTGTCCCTGCTCTTCCACCTCCATTTTTAATCAATAGGAATACAGATTTTTTTTTTTTTTTTTAATAAAAACTGGGAACTGGGGAATACATCTTTTGCTACCTAAACTCAACTGCCCTGCCTGGTTCATTCTGAACACAGAAATTAAATGAGGTGAGTTTGCAGGTGAGTTTCACTGATCTAGCTTTCCCAGTGTCATCTCAAGCTAATGCATTTGCCCATTCCACCATACCGGCCTCACTAGCTAGTGCAATGGGTTTTCACTCACCCAGTTTGTCAAACTCACTCCTGTTCAGCCCGTATAGTGAGCTAAGTCATGTGCTAATGCAGCAAGGTTTTGCTTTGTCTAGCTGCACTAATATTATGCTCTACAGTCCTTTATGAATAATATAAGTAAAAAACCAAATAACTATACAGAGACATCTGTGCATCGAGCCTGAGAGCTCTCTCCCTGTCCCCCATATTTTCACTTAACGTATACCACAACACAGGATAATTTGTCAGAGAGGTTGATTTCAATCCCTTATTTTTCTGTTCTAGAAGTAACAGGATAGCATTTGTTCCTTGCACATTCAAAGCCCAGCATTTTCCTGATCTTAATTTATGTCCACTGTGCAGAATGTATCTGACTAGAACTAACAGCTATTTATACTCCAGTTATGATCAAAGCACAGCAGAGTTTCTTCCAGTACTGTTTCTAACATAGCTGTATAGATTGTCACTAAAAACAACATTTCAGCAGCTATCAGACAAGTTGCTTCATATTCTTATGAGTTTCCTGTTACGGGTAAAAATTCTGTGGAAAAAGAACTGCATATGCAGAGGACAACAGTAGACACAATGATTTTAGCATTTGTTGCTCTGCTTGAAGAGAAATTGGATTTGGGTCTACCTTTTGGGTGTTTTCAGCAGCTGTGAAGCAGTGAGCAAGGGTGGAGGTCAAGATGTTGCTATTATTCCTCTTTCTGAGGCAGGGCTCAGACACCCTGCTTGTGTCTGTAGTAGCAAAAGTAGGGGGCCTGGGCCTTTCTCTGCTTATGGGACCAATGGCAGGTCTTGTGCTCATGTGCTAAACTCTCCTCTCCTCTGAAATGCAGTGGCCTCATCCATGTGGTGTGCTGGCTACGATGTGGGTATGAGCTCTGCTGGGTCCTTGCTCTCCTGTGAAGGGTGCTTGGGTGCTTGCTCTGGGTGGCAGCTAGCTGGCACAGGCCGAATCTTTGGCAGCATGTGAGTGTGCAGACAACTAAGTGGGATGGGTGCTCAAGGCCATGCTATGGGCGTAGTCCCTGGGACTTGCAATAGCCCCCAGAGTCTTCGTGGATATTGGCAGGGAAAGAAGGAATGGGAGCACAGGCTGCTCAAAAAGAGTAGCCCAGCAAGCATGGAAGCAATGGCACTGTATGTGCTGGATAAGCAGCACTGAATGAGTTGCCGTAGTCCTCCCTTGAATACAGACTCAAGATTGTTGAAAACGTTTCCTTGCCCAGCCCAGTTCACTTTGAATATTCTCTTACTGGAGGGAACAATAAGAAATACAAAGGCTGCAGGAAACCTCAACACCTAATGCATGTGTTGGTGAAACCAGGACGTGGCAATGTGGCCTCACCGTGGTGGTGCGAAGGGTGGTGAAGGAGCTGGCCACGAGAAGACAGGTTACACTTTGCCACTTAATCAGCCTTTCTCCTTCCCGCTGCTCTGAGTGGCACTGGGCTGTGATCCTGGTTCATTTGCCGTGGGGAGATAGCTCATTTAATGCAGAGAGATCTGCAGAGCCGTTTCTTTAGCAGGGTTGTGTAAGTAAATGTTTAGTTTTCTTTGTTTGGAGATATGAATTTGTATTCCCAGCCACCTTGGTGGTTAGCTTCCTCTATAATTAACAAGTGTTTATGCTTTCCCCATGGGGTACAAGTACAAGTCAATCTTGACTGCCTTTCCAGTACATGCAGTATATTTTTGCCAAGGCTCAAATGCTTTCTAATGTAGTACATTCCATCTCTTTCCTAAAATCAATGTTTCAAAACACAATTAGCAGTGCTATAATAGATCACAAAATATCTCGAAAGAGCTGTGAGCTAGAGGGCTCCAAGATACCACTAATAGCCTAGATAAGAATACATCAGCTTTACTGTTGGAGAAGGAAGCTGAATTTTGAGCTTTCCCTCATTCAGTCAGACAGAGGGTCTCAAACATTATATGCTACATAAATCATTTACATAATTACTACTGCCATTAACCTAAGCTGCTTTTCCACATTGTTGAAAGAGAATATGTTGACCTCAAAGATATAAAATAGCTTTTCTTTCCATTCTAAAAGGAGTATTTTTCTGTTTTATTTGAATGCAACTAACTTACAATGTTTCAGAAATTTTAATTCTACCTTCTAAACTTTTATGACCTTTAGTAAGTAAAAAGCCATGCAAAAATAGGTACTACTGATTGCAGAAAAGGTTTCCATCATCTGTCAGAAAGATGTGCTAGTATGTTTAATCTGATGACATTATAGACTATTTGCTTCCCAGTCTCTTCCATGCGCCCTACATCACAGGTCTTGCAGTAAGTCTAATAAAAATGCTAGTATGATAGAGATGGCAAGGGAACTGCAAACCTCCTCCATGTGGAAATGCCTACCATCTGCCACTTATTACTTTCAGAAAGCAGTTTAAGGCATCTCAGGAGTCACATAGTGAAGGATCTGTCCAGGCTTACCCATGGGGTGCTGAAAGGGGGACTGGAACCCTACAGTTCTAAATAGAAGTATGTATAGTTTGTTAGTGAAACCAGTCTGCCTTTTTCTGCTGTTCTTTTTCAGCTCCTAAATCCATATGTAGGCATCCTTCGTAACAGGCTGCCTTGACTTAAAATAATAAAAAACCCAACATTTTGTACCTCCCTTTTTTCTTTGCAGGAACTGCAGGGTATGGAGACCTTTCATTAGCAAACTAATGCATCAGGATATGGCTATAGGAGCACAAATCTGGCATCTGTTTGAAAAACAAATTGTGGTGAGAAAGCTCTGTGCATATTTTTGCTAGATTTGCTAGGCACTCCTGTCAACGTAATAAGCCTCCAAAATAATCCTGACAATTCACTGAAGAGGCCAAGAGTCTAAGTCATTATTGATTTTCTCCTTTAAATAATGTTCATAAAAATATTTTTTAATTTGCTGTGAGCAATGAAATGGAATCACCATGTTGCAAAGGCAGAAACCTCTCACTCTGCTATAACTGGGGTATAGCTAAAGGCAAAAAAAGAATTGCAAGAATCCATTGATTTTTAGGGAGCTGTTAGAAAAACTTGTGATCATTGTAGTTAGGTAAATTAATGCCAGGCAGTTCATAAATTTTCTCACCTTCACAGCATCAACATTTCAAACATAAGTCTCTAGCCTAGCTCTGAAAAAAAACACAAAGGCAACTAATTCAGGAAGTTGTGCATGTGCATGCAAATGTTTGCAAATGCAATTTAGGAACACTATTTAATTTGTACATATGGGAAAGAAAGAACACATATATTAGTAGCTTGCAGTTCTAAAGCTGATCTTTCAGTCACATATGGAACTACATATATGGCTTTTTCTTTATGTCTGTGTTTGAGAAATTTCTATCTTTTAGTCTTGTTTGATACATATGATAAGGAGCTCTGATCCTGCTAAGGAGCCCCCATGTGCTCCTGCAATCTCAGTGAGTCACTGTAACTTGGTATTCATCTTGCTTGCATCAGTGCTAGCTGAAAACTTTTGCTAGGGAATTTCAGTCAGTCACAGGAAAAGCCAGTGAGTTCACAAGTCACAGCAAGTAGTGATGCAAATAAAGTATACTCACTTCTAACAAATGTCCCTCTAAGGTCCCCCAGATACTGCCGTAAACTTTTAAAAGATGTGTCCCTTTCTGAACATTAGGCCATTTTTTTTTCCTGAACATTTTAAACTGTTGTGGAGTTCCTCAAGTGCCTGAACCTTTGCAGTGCTCAGGGGCTTCCCTTTGCAACTCTGCAGCCCTTCTCCTGTAATATTGCTGGCTGCCTTTTGCTTGTAGCTGTGTGAGCTGTCACACGGGCATGCCAAAACTGCTGTGGCAGTTCTTTTCCTGCTCTGCTCTTGTGCTAATGTTCGTCATCCTGAAGTGTTGTTATGTGATTGCCAATGGGATGAGAATCTCTTTCTCCTTTTTTTTTTTTATTTTTTATTTTTCCTTGAAAGTAATTTTAACCTCTGGAGTCTATGCACACCATCAGTTATGGACCTTGCAAATAAATCTTTATGCACTTAAGCCTCTCTCCGCATTTTTTAAGAAACACAAACTAAATCAAAATGGAGATTTTTTTTTTTTTTTCACAAGTCATAATTAACTGGTAGAGTTTTTGGATAAAGTATTGTTTAGACCAAGAGTTTGAAAGTCTATATAGAAGACAGATGGAAAATAATGCTGTCAATTTTCTACCCAGTTTCAAAACAAGATTTCTAGAAGAGAAGATAATTCACGAACATGAAACCATAGTGGTCAGCGTAGGCTTAGGCAGGGCTTTCTTTTGTGACATTTTTCTCCATTGCAAAGTTCAAAATGGGATACAAACTTAGAGAACATGGCTGTTCATGTGGACATAGGGACTTCATTAAACAGCAATTGCATTCACACTAATTGCAGGGATGAATGTTGTAGTAAGCAAATGAAGTTGTCATTGTCTCTTGGGTCCAAAGAATCTTGAAGCATTTTTAGAAGGAGGGTTAACTTTGCGAGATGTCAAGAGAGACCTATGTCATAACAGCAATTAAAAACAGCCATTAATAAACCTTTGTAAGTAATGTGAGACCGTTCTTAAAATCTCTGTTCTAATGTACAAGAGGGCTTTCAGTCTGGGCCTCACACTGCTTGTAGAATTGTTGATAATATGAGGAGAATTATAAAGCTATGGTTAGATATTAAAGCAGTGGGGAAGGAGGGATACAGTCCATTGCTTCTCACCTGTTTTTTTCTGGACTGGGTCCTACAATGCTGAAACTTCTAGTTATAGATTCCCACTGCAAAGTAGCTCAGCTTATTTATGACATGGGTGCCTACCTCCTTCTTCAAGTGATTAAGTCTTCCATGTGAATGAGGTCCTGAAGGCCTCCTGTGAAGTGTGGAGTGCTTTCAATTACCCATGACTTCAGTAGGGCTTGATAACACCGAACATCTCACAGGAGCTGTTTCTGTTGCATCGGTTCTCAAAGTTACAGAGCACAGAAAGTGGAGACAGAGCGTCGTGAAGTTCTGACAGCTGGGTCAATTATGTACCTACATTTGCGTGTGTAATAGATTAGGCCCACTTGTTTTTACTAAATAACAAAAAAGAAATGGATAAAAAGCATTGCCTCTACAAAGTGACCCATTTATGTTAATTCGGAGAGTTGTTTAGCTTTGGGGTAATATATCATTATGTAGAGTTTTGCATATCAACAAAAGTAAAATAGTTGTAAGAGTGATATTCTGTAAAGCCTGTGGGAATCCAGAAGAGGAGGTATTAACAAACAAATATCTATTACTTGCCGAAATAGAAAAGTGAATAGATGAGCAAAATGCAAAGCAAGGTTGAATCATTTTGAAAAGAGAAGTTAGAATTCTACAAATTACTAGAATGAAGATAGCATAGCCAATTATTTCTGAAGAAGCTAGATCTTTAGAGGTTACAATAGTTAATAAAAGGTAATTTGGCACCATCACATTATGAAGCTTTAACAGTAATGTGGGCTTTCCAGTAATAAAGCACAGCTGATAATAAGCATTGCTGTCTTCCATTTCTATCCAATTCATCTGTCTCAGTGCCTGAAGCTGTTCAGCAAGACCAAGAGAAACAACATTAGCCTCTTTATTATTTATAACTCTTTTTTTTTTTTCCCTGATAACACTGCAATACCATAAACACGGTTTCCATGGAAACTCAAACAAGAGACAATTACCATGTGTATTTGTGATTTATACCTCTAGGAATATAGGTATCTAAAGTTTCAGCTTGTCTCTGCATAACAAGAAAATACAGAAGTGACTGATATTTTTAATTAATGGATAATATTGACTAAGTCAGGGAATTTCCTGAGTTGCAGTATAGTGTGCCACAATCATGCTATCCAATTGCATGCCATACTTTTCACTGAATTTATTTCCTCTGAAAGCTGTTCTTTTAAAAATACAATTAAAAAGAGTTTCTTGTTTCTATAGACTTTGGTGATGCTAAATTTTGCGTTACATTTATGTGTTATAGAGTAATAGCCTTTAAGGACTGAGAAACCAAATGTCCATGGATTTTGTAATGCAGATGGATAAACCTGAGGCTATATGAGAAATACAAAAAAAATTAAGTGATGTGAGCTGTAAAGGTCATCCACAGGTTACCTAAGGCATAACTGAAAAGGAAAATATTTCCTTTGAGTTAATAGCTGGATGGAAGAGTGAAGAACATCACAGAAAATTCAATGGCCCTTTACACCCAGTTGAATTACTTGATCAAACCATGGGTTGTATAATTCTATATTAGAATATATAAATATAAAAAAGGACCGAAAGAACAGTTTTAGCAATACCATAATGTAGGAGGTAAGTACTTCTGCTCTTATTTCATGCAGAATGTCACACAACTCCTTTTTCCAGTTATGTGAAAACAAAATTTATGTAGAACTGGATGATCCACTCAGATCACTCATGTGATAGAACGGGGTGCTTTTTACTCTTTTCTCCTAAAAAGGAACTTGGTGCAGGTTAAGAGGTAAAACAAACAAGCTGTTGTTCAAAAAGCAGAACACGAAGAAGGACTGGGAAGTGTCAACAGCTGTTGCACTCAACCTTTAACTATTCATGCAAGGTAGAAGATTATTAAAAAGGCAGGCTCAGGGCAAGTCCCCTCCCCTGTCAATAACAAGCCTGGTGTCCTGGGCCCTGCTCCATGAAATGAAGTCAAACCCATTCCTGGAGAGGGGAACTGAAGGAAAGATCCTTGGTGAAGAGGTGAATCAAAACTGAGGCATTTTGGAGAAAGGTCTGGACAGAGTTAAGGAAGATTGAAGCAGCAGCAGCTTTGTGAATTTAGTCCTTTCTTTTCTTAATTTCTTAACAAGTGCTTAAAACCAAAGCAATTTATTTTGGGGTTTAATAGAACGTGTCATTAGACTTGAAAAGAATTTTTTTTACACTGCCTGCTTTGGCAAGAATCTGAACTTGTTTGTTTGTTTTCATCTGAGCCAAATATGTTTTGTAATCATTTGCTTCACCTGCAGATCAGTTATTAACAAATCCTAACTGCGGAATAATATAACGAATAGCTTTTGCTTCTTGAATATCAGCCAGAATGGCTACTGCTTCCTGCTCAAGGAAATTGGAATAGCTCTTCCATCCTTGGGGCAGCAAATTGTCTTTTCTTGTCTTTAAAGGAAGGCACTTCTTAAGTTTAGAAGTTTATTTTGCAGGACAGCCCAGGAGAACTTCAATAGGTTAGTGTATTGACTATTATTCTGTGTAGAATAAGAAGATCCAATAAAAGTATAGCTCTATTCTAATGGCATCATTTTGGATATTCTAGGATATCTGAGATATCCTCATAGGGTTGGCAGATATACTGCAGGACTTATAGGAGGCCTGTGCCCTTCTGGAATAGCAACTAAGTCTGTACTGTTTGCATGGTGCCAGACCTGTCTGCAGTGTGACATGTGCCAGCTTTTCTGAGCCTCTCACTAAATGAGTGGCACAGGGTGTTTGCTCAAAGAAGAAAAGAAGCAATCTATCTATGGGCTGTGACATCCTGTGAGAAGCTCAGAAAATCTTTGTATTGTAGATAAACACTGCAGTACCACTTCTAAGTTTTGGGAATGACTCCTAGAAATACATGTGTTATACCCACACTGGAATTGCTCTATTACTACTAAACAAATGTGCCCAGGTCTCTCCTCTGGCCCTGGGGCCAACTGGCATGCGAAAAGTCCTGCTCAAGCTGCTGAAGCTTTTCAGCTGCCTCCAAAAGGTAGCTACATGCAAACTGTTCATTGACAGTGTGTGCAGGTGTGTGCTGTCTCCCCAGATGTGCCCATGAATGTTTTGGCAGACTGCTAGGTGGAACAGTCCAAAACTATGCCAAGGACTGTTCTAGTAACTGAGATGACTTAGTTCAGCTCTCCAGAAGTATTCCCTATAATTGTGTTAGTGTGCTTGGAGCCTTCTTCATCCAGCTTCTGAAAATCTCTGAGGATGAAGATTTCACAGTCTGTCTGGGCAACCTATTCCCACACTTGACAGCTCAATGTGAACATTTTTGTCCTTGCATCCAAGTAGATATGGGCCACTTCTGACAGTTATGCATCCTACTGATCCTTTGGGATGTCCCGCTCCAGGCTATTTATTCTTGCAGGTTATTGCTGGATTTTGCAATGTGCAAGCACAGGTATGAGTTACTGCAGCTTCACATTATCCTCCATTAAATGATACAAAGGAATGGGCTGTGTGTGCACTCTCAGTCCAGACCAGCAGCAAGGTGAGACCCAACAGGCTTAACCACCACTGATGGGAAACAGCACAGTGGTGAACAAAGTAAAGAGCTGGGGACTCCCCCAGGCCCTTCTGCTCCCTTCCTGTGTCCAGGAATACCATTTTTTTGGTATTTTTGGGGGGCTTTTCAGGCATGGGGAAAGACATTTGCTAAGGTTTGGGAGAAGGCAGTCATCATGAAGCAAATAACCTGACAAAGTAGTGAAGCAGAGTGGAAGTGGGCCTCCTTTCCTCATACTACAACAGCATCAAGGAGAGCAGCCTCTGTACCTATCATTTTGTGTTCAGCTGACAAGTTGTGGCAGGTTGTTCCAGCAAGCCTTGAATTCTGTGTTTTTTCCAATTCTCACTTTTAATTGTGTGTGCTTTAATGTCATCTAGCTACCAAATCAGGAGCTGGATGCCTCACAGAGGATGTCTTCCATTACTTTCTGTGAAAACACGCCATTTTTAGTTATTTCCTTAACAAATGTTAGCGTGGCTTCAGTTATTATTTCCTTTAGAGGAAGTAATTTCATAAACATCAGGCTGTGTGATAAACTGGATCGCGTTGTTTTGAGCAAGCATGGCCAGAGGATTTTAATCACTTATTCATTGAATTACATTGGAAAACAGACTAACAAAGGAGATCTCAACCCAGCCTCATTGTTTCAGCTCCTCTTATTCCTTCCACTTCATACTTACCATCCGTCCCTGAGTTAGCAGTCCCACGAGGGCCCCATGAGCGGCAGGGAGGAGGCCATGTCTAGGTAGGGCCAGGTGTTGGGTGAGGGCCACATCTGCCAGACTTAGGCAGGGCCCAGGCTTGGGCTGGTGCTGATGCACAGCTCCTGGAGGTGCCTGTCCTGCTGTTGCTGCCCCAGCCTCACGGCTCTGGGCAGACCACAGCACCTGCATTGCCATTAGGCCTGGTGTGACCTTGGAGTGCTGCTGTCTATATGCTGTCTTCTCTGATGTTCTCCATCCTCTGCCCTAGGTCTCCTCACAAGCTTATGTAGTGAGTCCCTTCCAAAGAAACAGCAGTGTCTGCAGAAACAAGAACGAATTGAAAGAAAAATTCTTACACAAAAACATGCATTAGTGAAACGCCGGCTAGCCTTTGCTTTCTTCATGATGCATCATGTTCTCACTCCCTAAGTTTATCTTTTAATATAAGCAGTGGTTTCTCTGGTTTCATGCTAATATGATTTAAAATATCTCTATGGAAATGATTTAAATGATTTTCTATCTATAGAGAGGGTTGAAGACTAGCTCTGTTGTTTGCTTTTTATTTTTTTTGTTTTATTTTTTATTTATTTGTTTTTTGACTATGCGGCAAAGCTTTATGTTACAAGATTAAATCATACTGGAGATTATGCTACCTCATTGTGTTAGCCTTCATTATTCAGATTAAATAAAATATTATGTGACTAGGGATTGCTTTGTTTTCCACAAATTGCTTTTCATTTATGTTGTGTACCCTCTAACTTGTCATATTTCAATACTTTGGTATTTAGATACAGTGAATAATGTGATATTTCCTATGGGAGAGTGAAGATGGAGGTGGGAAAGTAAAAACTGTTTAAGAAAATTTTGAGATATTCAATGGAGTTATAATCACAGAGAAAACAAGATGTAAATTCTTTCACATAACATTGCTTAATCCTTGAAATTTTATGGAATTCTGGGACAATTATGATTCATCATTTTGATATGAATATTATAATTTTCTTATTGCCATCATGGTTCCATATCACAGACAAAGCAAAACAGAGTTTTCAATGAAAAGACACCTGATGGATTTAGCACATGCTTTTTAAAGACTGTCAATATGTCACGCACCAGATGGGATGCACTTCTCTCAGAGGGGGAAAAGGCATTGCTAGCCGGTCGAGGGAAGGGATTGTCCCTCTCTACTCTGCGCTGGTGCGGCCTCACCTCGAGCACTGTGTGCAGCTTTGGGCACCACAGTACAAAAAGGACGTGAAACTATCGGAGAGTGTCCAGAGAAGGGCTACAAAGATGGTGAAGGGCCTAGAGGGGAAGACATATGAGGAGCGGCTGAGGTCACTTGGTTCATTCAGCCCAGAGAAGAGGAGACTGAGGGGAGGCCTCATGGCGGCCTGCAGCTTCCTCACGAGGGGAGCGCAGGGGCAGGCGCTGATCTATTCTCTTTAGTGGCCAGTGATAGGACCCGAGGGAATGGAGTCAAGCTGCAACAGGGGAAGTTCAGGCTGGATATCAGGAAAAGGTTCTTCACCGAGAGGGTGGTCGCGCACTGGAACAGGCTCCCAAGGGATGTAGTCATGGCACCAAGCCTGTCAGAGTTTAAGAAGCGTTTGGACAACGCTCTCAGACACATGGTCTGAATTCTGATTTTTGGGTAGACCTGTGTGGAGCCAGGAGTTGGACTCGATGATCCTTGTGGGTCCCTTCCAACTTGGGATATTCTATGATTCTATGATTCTATGATTCTATTTTTTCTTCATAGCTTTCTGAATTATTATTACAACTACAAATATTCCTGAATAGATAGCATAGCACTTCCAAAATGATATGATACAACTGGAAAAGAGTTAGAGAAGAGCCAAAGATCTGGTCAAAATTAAGGAATGTCTTCCATCTAAAGAATGCCTTCATAAACTAGGTCTTTCCAGCATGCAAAATAGATAACTGCTATATGACTTTCATTGCAAAACATAGGAGGCCTCAAGACAAGGTAGGACTAGCATTGCTCAAAATAAATCAACTGAGGTGTCTCTTTGGGCAATAGATAATAGACTTGAAGAACTCCTCGTCAAGGGATACTACCATTTTGAACAGTTTGCACGGGTTCAAAGGAAACTGAGGATTAATAAATGAATAGCTATCATACACAGCTGAGGAAATGCCTGGGCTGAATGTAGTTGGAGGCTGGTGGATTAGGAGGAATTATGATATGTTCTTGACCTGTTTCTACTCTCCCACAGGCATTTGTTACAACTACTGTAGAAGACAATATATACAGTTAGGTGAGTCTTGGGTCTCTTCAGTACAGGCATTCTTCCAGTTATGGATCTTGTGAATTGTTCATACTTTTTCTTCTCAGATGTCCTTGTATGGCAGTATGAATCGACCGGGCTACTTTGGACATAGTATCTCAAGATTATTAAATACACAGTTCCATTGTTTTCTGAACATGATTGAAAATGACTGACTAAATTTTACCCCGACTAAATTTTGTCTCACCTGTCTTTTGCCTCTGCTACTGTTACTTTTCTGAGACCTGAAATGAACTTTTGAGATGCTCTCTCAATGACAAAGAAAGGAGCTTTGTATTCAGGGCAGAATTATGGTCAGGGGAAAGCTGTCCTGACATTATTTTTCCATAATTGCCTCTCTCCTTGTTTTTACACTGCTTCTTTCCCAGCTCCCCCCTTATTTAGGATTCTTGAGATGGCTAAGGGTCCTTGAAATTATGTGCACAAAGTGCACTCCTCTTTATCCCATCCCACCCCACCGTGTATACCTTGAGTTTGTGAGGCTCATCCCAGCTGGCTTGCAATGCATTGCATGCACTGTCGCTGTACACCTGTATGTTTAGTGTGAGACGAGTCAAAGAGGCTGGGCAGTGCTGCCACTAACTGCTGTATAGGCTCTAGATAGTTAGTATGCATGGTGAATGGGAAGCCTTCTCGTTTCAGTGACCCCTAATGCACCCAGGGTAGAAACAGGTCTCATATGAGGCAGTGATTTTTCCACCTGTGGTCTGTGTAACCCTAGAGGTGAGAGAAAAATTGCAGTAGAAGGTGTAAATTCACAGCACAGGGAGTAATGTCACTCCCAGAAAAAGTGTAGGGCTACACAGTTTCCAGACAGGTTGAAAATCTTTGAAATGGTCTGTCTGTGTTTGGAAGAGAGTTTCCCTCAGCCCTGCCAGGCAGGTGCACTTCTAGGATTCTTTGACAGCAGTCCTTCACCCTGTCATACCCTCTGAGCACAGCTTTGAAGGGACATGTGAAAAGGACCAGAAAAGACTGAAGGAAATAAGTGTACTGTAAAGAACTAGTAGAAGTGGAGATCTTTGTTAAAAGTGAAAATGTACATCTTGTTGATCTACGCTCCTTCAAGATATCTTTAATGATGTCTGGTTATTCAAATTCGAGAGAGTAGAATTTGGAATAAAATGTATTTTATATTCATTACTATGACATCTCTCCTCCCCTCTCTGCTTCCCCTTTGAGGTTGTATGCACTTTGTTTAATAATAGAAATTCTGATAGATTTTCTAGGAGAACAAAGCCACTGAGAGCACAGTTCATTCATAGCTATAACTGCTCTCTACGTGCAGTGCTTTTTATTAATTCTTTGAAGCAGCAATCAATTATTGAGTCCTCAGATGTCTTTTGTCCTTGTTGAAGGGCCACTGGAAGGAAGTGTATTAAGCACCCCCTCTAACAATAAAGATATCTCAGCCACTCTGTCAGAAGGGTTCTGTATCCAATTATTTGCAACCTTCTTGAAGATATGATTCTATGGAGTAAATGGAAAACATACTTCAGTCATTCTCTGCACTGATAGTAATTTAATAAAAATAAAAAGGTATTGATTTTTTTTTTTTTTTTTGTTAACTGTGCTAAAAGGCCACTGTAATCTTGGCTTTTCTCTGCTGTTGGCAGAGCATTCACCAACAAGTAGATTTTTTCCTTTTTCCAGGGCACCATTTATTAAATGCCATTTTAATGTGTACAGATGATTAGTTTAGCTGAAGTGGTGGAAGATTTATAATACCTTCCTGTTATTTAACTTCTCTTAGTCAATTCAGATATTAGCAACATTTGCAGAGATTTATCTCCTGTACTTTGCGATTTTGTTTCTTCCATTTCTTAAGCCAAACCTTTCCCTGAGCTTCCTGAGATAAGACTTTGTGGGCAGTACTACTTTTGACAGATAAAGAAAATAGCATCCTATTTGCTGACTGTTATTGTAATAACTCTGTGAAGCTAACACCTATCAGGTGACAGAGGAAAGTCATTTAGGCTGTATTTTAAACCTCAACTTGAATAAGGGGTTAAATCAATAAAGGTGGACTTGTTACCTGATTTTATCTGTCTAAAAGTATGGATCTACTACAAACTAGCTGTTTAGAGATGTGCCTGCTTGAATATCCTTAGTATCATCTATTCCCTTTGGAAATTCCTATTTGTCTACCTGAGTCTGAACAATTCTTTAAATTAGAGGTGAATTTCAGATGATGAAAAATGGGTTATATGCATTCATTCCACTTTAGGTGCACTTTCCCCTCTTGAAAAAAATGTTGTTTTCTGTGATGGTAAAGCATCAGAATTTGAAATCCATTTGTCAAGTATAATTAATGCCGATACAGTCAGAAGATCTAACTGCTAACATACATGCAGAAGCACATCTTCTCTTATAATTCCTTCAGAGATTTTGTGCTGTTAGTCAGGATCAGAGTCCATCTCTATTTCCATCCAAGACACGTTTTCCAAAGCTAAAATTAGAGAGGAAGTCAGATTGCAGATTAAGATATCTAAACTTAAATGTCCACATATAGGTGATCTGGGTGTTTAGACTCCCATTATAGTCAATGAAAGTTTAGCTGCTACAATCAATGGAGAACAAATCAATAACTGTTTACTTTAGAGTGTGTTAAATTCTTCTCCAGGCTCCACTGACCAGATCTGCATGACTATAATGGGAGCCCAGACACCTAACTCTCTTGTAAATATATACAGTGTGATTCTGTTCTGTATGTAGCAACATTTTACACATCTGTCACATCCACATGGAGCTGGCAGATAACAGAGGACATGCATCATTTTGTAAATGCAGTCGGAGAACAGATGGATGTCCCAGGGTACCATAAATAACAACTGCTACGTATGGTTAAGCTGCTGAATTATATTTACATTGCTACTCTTGTATTTAACAATTTGTAGGCTGGGGTTGAATCCAACCTCTGCTTATATTGGAGGAGAGGAATTTTTCAATGGGTATATGATTAACTTACATAAATATAGCTGTGCACTGATGTGTGAGATTGATATCTTATCCAAAGTACATCCTTCTCGGTTTTTACCTGTAGAAGGTGCAGGTCTGCCAACCCCACATGGGTAAGTGTCTTGTGTGGCTTTGGGCATCTTAAATGTCATGATAATGTTCATGCAACTGAATTAAGTTCTGGATTAAGACTAATTTCAGTGGAATAAAAAAAATCACATCAGAAAAAGACCTTGTTTGTGTATTTTGAGAATCACTAGTTTGTGTGGTTTTACTGGCAATGATCTGAGGTTTTCTGAACCATCACTGTAGCACTGGGAACATTTGTTACCAAAGCAACACAGTAAGGCAGAGTTACAATAATCTGATGCACTTTGTCGGTCCTTGGCAGATGGATTTTGGCTGTGCAGCTCTGGTGGCAGAGGTAGAGACATTTGGAATAAACCCTCAGCCTCCAAATTCCCATCTATTTCACTGGGACCAGAATTTCAGCTTTTTCTGCATGGGAAGTGGACGACCTACCTTGGTGTTTGCGTCACAGTGAGATCTTGTCTGGGGGCGTGGTAAAATAATGCAGATATGATAAAACTGCAAAAATGATATTAACGTTAGACCCCACCTTTATTAAGAGGATAACAGTCCTAATATAAATGAAGAAGAAAGAAAGATGATGAGAGTATGTAGCCAGATGTAGCCAGATTTCTCAATACTTAATGTTAAAATTGGGAATAGTGGCAGGTCTCAGCATTGCTCTGCACAGCTCCTGCAGAGGCCGGGTATGCAGTCACTTTTACTGTTCAGAGAGTGAAGAAATAGCTCTAGTTATAATAGCTGATTCACAGTTGACATTTCTATCTGTCTTCTTGCACATGTGTAAGAAAGTGTATATACTTACTTGCTGGGGAACTGCATTGTTCATTGAGGCAGAAAGAAGTCTCTCAACTGTAACTAAAAATGTGCCAGTAAATCCTGTGCAGTAGCTATACAATTATTTTGTGTTGATCCTGAAGCCAGCAACAAATGGCAAAGGTCACATATACAGTGTCACACGAGAGATCTGAAACCAGACCTTCCAAACTGGGTCTACCTCAGTGCTCCTAGTGCTCTCACAAG
This sequence comes from Anseranas semipalmata, assembly GCA_013399115.1. NCBI lineage: Eukaryota > Metazoa > Chordata > Aves > Anseriformes > Anseranatidae > Anseranas > Anseranas semipalmata. The sequence goes on along the minus strand of VXAA01002187.1, from coordinate 682,561 downwards.
GCAGTCTGACACATCTCACCATTCAACTGTCCAGAGAGTTTCAAGCAAAGGGACAGGTACATTAGCAAGATTAATGTAAGGTACCCAGTTCACCTGAAGAGCAATGCTCTCCGGAGCAGTGTCACTCATAGTTTTGGTTCATCTAAATTCACAAGCAGCAGAGAAGTCACTGGATGACACCATCCTTGTATGAAGACCCACTCCATGTTGATGACTTTTTGTATAAATCCTGACCAATCAATGATAGGACCATGCAGTCCTCCAGATGCAAATGACTTGCAGTAGGCTAATAATCTATGAGTACAGATAATGACCATATGCTAGGAAGTGGTACAGGCTCTTAGGGAGCAGGACATGCAGTCATCCCTTTGTAGTCAGGAAGCATCTGGTCATCTCTACATGGAAGCTGGCTCAACTATCTTGCTGTCCAGCTCTGGTGTAGCAGTTTTGTACTAAAAAGCCTGTTGTGACAATTGCTGTGATGAGTTATGCAAACTTCTATGTGTATGGTCAGTCCGGAACTGACATCACCAATGAGGCCCTTCACATATACCTCATTCTAGAAATGTGGCATGCCCAATATTATACAGTCATCAAAAATCCCATTCAGTGTTCTCTGAAAGAAGCGAAGACTATTGTAATCATAAAGAGTACCTTTCTGTCTGCATTTGGGACACCAGTGATCACACCATGCAATTTATGCTTGCAGACACTGGACACACTTACCACGCATATTATGTCTGTGTGTTTCAGAAACTGGGCATTTTCCTCCAGAAACTTATGAGCACCCTTTTCCAGCCACATTATTTATATCAGTGGAGCAAAGGCATATATACATTTCTATCAGGGTGTGCATATCCTATGCTGACTGCATCCCCAATGAAAAGTTCAGGTACAGCTCAGTTCCAGGTAGTTATCCATGAATATACCCCACAACTTCATCCCTCTCACACCAGTGAAGCTACAGCTGTGACACACTGTAGGCAGTCCAAGGGCTAACTGCTGTGGGTGTTGCTAGAGATGAACCTGTAGAATCAGATGGACACAGTCAAAAAGGTCCAAAGAAATTAATATCATTTGATCGGACAGTAAAATTATATGAATTTAAAGAGCTCTCCTATATTCATCCCTAAAAGTACATTAAAAAGTAGTAAGAAGGGGTTAGAACCCTTCCTACAGAATTTTAAATAGAAAGTGAAACTTTCTTTTAATTCACCTATGTCTGCTGGCTGCTTACTTCATTCAGGCAGGGTATAATTTTTATGAATGGTGTCATATAAACCAGTTTTCTAGGAATACTTTGGATTTGCCATATAATCTCAGTGTTCCTGGATAACAGATAGGAAGCTATGGTATGACAGCTTTTTTTTTTTGCCTTTTTACTGTGGGAGAAGCTGTTAAACCCATCACACTGATAATGTGATATGTTTTCCATCAGCCCATAACTGTGAAAAGAAAACTTTTCCAATTACTGTTCAAATTCACTGCCTTCCTTTCCTTTAACCGAATTTTCTTACTACTCTGGTCTTTTTTTGCTGTGCAATATATTTTTCTAGCACATTCCCAGCTAGGAGAGAGTACTTGTGGCTTACCCTGGCCTTCTTTCTTCTTCATTGTTTTTCTCCACATTTTTCCTTTGATTGCAGCCAATAACCAGCCAGTAGCACCCTGCTTCAGTCCATTCTCCTGGTGCTTTCATTGTGTACACCTATTATGTAGCCAAAGGGCTTTTAAAATAATAATAATAAAAAGTTATGTTATTGTTCAGACTTCTTTCAAGTTTTTAGTAGCTGTTAGCTGTAGCTAGGATAGATTGATACTGCAGTACTTCTGACCCCAAAGTAAATGCTATAGCTTGATAACCAGTCACTAAAAGCAAGTCACAACCCTTTAGGGAATGTAATAAAAATGTTCGCTTTGTCTAGAGGAACTCATTTTTATTAAAAAAAAAAATATCCGGTGAACATCATTTTTTCACTGTTAATGAAGCAACTTGTGCTACCTTCACACCTTTCTGTTCAGAATGAGTAGGCAGCAGTATAGACACATCTGATGAGATTCAGCTCACCTGAATTTAGACCTCAGAAATGTAGTTAACTAAATCAAAGGTAACACTCCACAGCTCCCATCAAAGTCTATGGTGAGAAATAGGCATTTCTGGGGCATGACTCATCTGACTTATTTTAGCCTTCTCCTTTGGGATGAGGTGAATCACACGAAGTGGCTCTTTCTCTATGTTGATTACAAAAGACACTTAAGGTGACTGACTCAGTCAAATCCCATCTTCCCTGTCCACATTGAGCTCCATGGGTGATTGGCATGATTACAGTTCAGCATTAACTTGACAACTGAACTTGGCATTTGACTGCCAGTGTCTGAAATGGAAGAGTGGAAGAAGTTTTGCTTTTTTTTGTCATTGTTGTTCGTTTCTGAATACACAGATAAGACAATTAGCTCCAATGTGGGTAATTATATCTTTAAACATAAATTATGTGGTCTTTTAGATGCATTAGGCAGCTATACATCCTTCAGGAATCATAGTTCAAAGATTATTGTGATAGTCTTCTTGAAAGACAAAGAATATAACACAGAACTTCACAGTATAGAGGATATATCAGTGCTTAGAACATCCCATAAATTTTTCTCCAAATACATGAAGAATCTTCTTTGAGCAAAGCAGTAACAAATCTGAAGGGTTTATTATGCAATCTTCCAGCCCTAGCCACTGACATACTGGCCAGTTTACTCAGAAACTCATCTCTACACATAGGCAGGTTACAGATGTGACAAATTCATTTGGAAAAGAATTTGTGTCAATGGAAGTGTCTGCAATTGTCCCACACATGCATAATTCCCTGTTCTGTTGTTGCCATGTTCAGTGGCCACTGTATGAAACAGTGACACTTCATGTGAACCTAAATTCTCCTTCAGCTGGTCAAGTACACTTCTTCCATGGATAGTTCTTCTGGGAAAGTTAAGATACCAAAGACTCATCTCTTCAGGATTACTGCTCTCCTGCTTCCATATTGCTTCTCCTGCCTCCACTAGCCTCTCCACAAAGGTTTTCACCGATTTCTTTGAAGAGAAGACTGACAAGACACTACAGATACTCTCTTGGCTTTGATTTCTCTTTTTTCCTGCTACTCCTTCCTTCTTTTGTCTTGCCACAAATATGAACATCTCATTTGCTTTTCTCCATTTTGCTTCCATGTTATCTTCCAGTGTCTTTGGGTGCCTTTCTTGCACTCTCTTTGCTCAGTGTGTTTCCCCATTTTCCACACTTAGGAAGCCACCCATGATACCCCTACCTTTCTCGCTCCTGTCTAGACCTTCCTTTCTCTCAATTTCAATACTCATTGGTATTCTAAACTCTTCTCTGACTTCATCACATCTCTAATCCATCCTCCATCTCTGACGTATCTCTAAAACTTCTCTCACTAAAGCTTTCATGTCTGCAGCTGAATCTCATATCCCAATCAGTAGGCTCATCTTTTTCAAATTATCAGGCACCTGCAGTACATTTAACCAAGAATATTTTACAGAATTCTTGCACTTCTTTAGGGACTTTGTCCTGACTGGGCTTCTCTCATGACTATCAAATATTTTTTCCAGATTTTTTTTTAGGGTGAGACAATTCCTTTAACTTCCTCTATGTTTTGGATAACTGTTTTATGTCTATATCTGCATGCGTTGTCTTTGGATAATTTTGTCAGAAAGCAAACTCACCTCCAGTCTCTAAGAAGACAGAGAAGCAGATTTTTTCTTCTCCAAATTAAAATCTTGTTTTCTTTCTTGTTTTCTTTTTTTTTTTTTTTTTGGTACTCCCTTCCAAATATTCAATGATCCACTCTACTTGTCTGTGACTAAAGGCAAACTCACTTTCTCTGGGCCACTTGGCATTTCTGTGTCGTTTGTTCAGTCCTCAGTGACTGGGGTTATGGCCCATGACTAGAGTGCAGCAGCAGTATGACAAGTCAAACAGCAAGTAACCATAGAGTTGAACTAGATGGAAATAAGTCAATATTGAATTGAACGTCATGTTACCTGGGAGAACACTTACATGGAGAATATTTATTTGCACTAAAGCTAAGCATTTGACTAAGTTGTTTGGCACTTTCCAGCTGCAGGGTCTAAATTCTATGCTGTGCAAGAGCCTCTGTTTTTTGGCATAGAAGAGGGTCTAGGTCCTGTTCCTTGCTACCCTGGTACATCTTGGTTCTGCTGGTACATCTCTAGTGCCTGGAGCTGGCTGTCCATCTAACTGAGTCAACATCTTTAACATTTTAAAAAAACAGGCTTAGAGAAAACAGGTTTTGGTGATGTGGCATGAAAATAAATTATGCAAATATAGACCAACAATACTGGAAGATATACATGTTAGGTATTGAATATAATTTGGAAACCAAACCTTTGATAATCAGTCCTTGTTTTTTTTTTTTTGCTAATCTCCTGGAGAATGAGAAAGTCTTTAGTTGTAAACTAGAGATAAATCATAGGGATATTCAGTCAAGGTGATGCAACACGGAACTGGTTGTTATTTGATAATTACAATAATTAATTGATATTGAAGTGATAATTACTCCCCTCCTAGCTTAATGTTAACACTGAATATAAAAACAGCATACTAATACACAGTAAGGGCTTGTAAAGGAGGTGTATTGGTCAAACTATAGTTCTGTTTGTTTTTCATTGCAAAATCAGTAAACTGAAAACATTTGCACATGATCAAGTAATTGTGAGGGGATAAAACAGCATATGAGCTTGCAATGATCATGTTAGGTAAAATATAACATTATCAGTCTCAATTGTCATCCCGCCCCCGCCTTTTTTTTCAGTTTCTCAATAATCCTGGAAAATTTTCATAGCTGAGCCACTGTGTTTTCTTCAGACACTAGAAATGAGATTGGCAGATTTATGCCCATATTCACCCATGCAGGAAAGTACAGGAAGAAGAACTGCATTATTTTATTGTACTCTTCTGAGTCTCTATTATTCACCATGTAAGAACAGCTTCTCTGTAATGTTTCCTCTGTAGAAAAAATGATACATTTATCTTCATTGCCAGCCTTTGATTTCCAATGTATGTTGAAAATACTTGATGGGTGAAGGAATACTGGCTGGTTTCATTTTAAGAAAGAAAGCCCTACTATTTCACATTTAATGAAGCACTGTTTTTTTTTTTTTT
>VXAA01002187.1:647243-668336 GCA_013399115.1 Anseranas semipalmata | reverse complement strand
GAAACCCAAAACTAACAGAAATCTTATTTCAAATGTTTCAAACCTTTTCTACAATACTTGATGTTAATTTATGTTATTGCTTTTTTGCCCGCATTCTATTTATTATAAAGGGCTGACCTCAGTATGAACCTTATGAGATTGCCATCCAGGAACATTAAAGAGATTTAAATCCCTTAATGTTCAATGCTTTAAAAACTATTTTATGACATGGCAATTAAAGGTGACATGCTGCAACTTTTTAATCCTGAGTGGCTGCCTAGAGTAACAGGATCCCACAGAGTACATTACAGGTATGGCTCAGCAGAAAATGGGCAGTGTGTCCTATTTCTCCCCTTGCTCTTCCCTCATCCCACGAAAAATGTAACTTTCAAAGATAAAGGATGCAATACAGATTGCTACTGGGTTGAAGGATGTTATTTTGTTACAGGAAGGAAAGTTACAAGTTATTAGAAAACAGTGGCCATTCAAAGTGGGCATTTTTCTGGTGCAGGAAATCTAATTCCTGGGATTGTTGGGTGTGTGTGGGGTTGTTCTCACTTCATAAACATTTTCCAGAGAAGGGGGTTGGAAGTTACAAACTCAGGCAGTACTGGTAGAACTGTCATGATTAGTCCCAAAGTTCAGGTGTCCTTTCTGACCTGTTTTTATAGTCCACTTGAAATGTTTGTAGCCCTGGTCATGGCATACTCAGTTTGGGAGGGAGGATGGCAACTGCAGCATTTGGAGGACAAGAGAAAATGCAACAGCTTCTGCACACTTGCTACCTTGTTCTCTATCCTTTGACAATAGTTTGATGCTTCTCTTGTACAACTCAGCCTACAGCTGTGATTAAATGGAATTAAATTATGAAGGAAAATGTAGAAGCTGATGTACTCTGGGCAAACCTGCATGCCAAATCCACCTCTAGTGGAAAGAGATGCAATTTCTCAGAAGTCAGGAGAGCTGTACTCTCATACATTACAGGCATACTTGATGAGCTTGCATTCCCCTTCTGTTTAATCAAACGGCTGGATTAAGAAGAAACTTTACATATAGGGAAAGGAAGAAGACAGAACTGGTTCCTGTTACTTCTCACCTGGGAAGTGCTAGCCCCTCTAAAGGCACCATTCTGGCATGGCCCTCCTTGGCCAAAAAAGGCACAAAACAGAAGCCACTGCAGAACTGAATATTCTCCATATGTTCATTCATATCCATTGCCCGATCTAAACTATAGCAATTGTCTTTAAGACCACCTATACACAGTTAAGAAGTGAACAGCTGGCAAAGTTAACAGACTGAAGGAGACCCAAATGAGTCTTCCTATTTTGAAAGATTTTCATATACTGCCTGCTCACCTCTAAATATTAAAGATTTATCACAATTACAAATTCCACCTCTCTTTAATCACCATCAGGGAATACTATAGCTATTGTAAACTGGCCTTAGATGAGCCCTAAACAAACAGCTCTTTCAGAGCTGCTCTTTGTAGACAGAACATATTCCTGGCTGTGTATGTGTGTGTGTGTGTTTTTAACCGAACTGCATAATATGTATTCATTTTATGTATCTCTTATTTTTGCCTTGCTTCATGCTGGAAGGCTTTTGACAAAACAATCTAAAAAACCCTCTATATCTCTATATAGGTTGAACTTACACCTCACTGTGAATTGTAGTGTATGCAAGTATCTTTGGTTCATCTCATGCACTGGATAAAGCGGCAGTATGGCTTTGCTCTTTTCAAAAACAGTATGCCCTTTCAGAAAGCACTTCACTGACAGGCAAAGTTGTTCCTATTTTCTGAAATGTAAGGGAGCTAAAAAATGTTACATGGAAGAAACAGCTGTGCTGCTTACATCTTCTCTGTTGTCTGGGAGAACAGTTGATAATCAGTATGCCCATCTTGCACCTTATCTGTGGCTCCAGTGGAATGTGTAGCAAGGCAAAAGCAAACAAAACAAGACAATCACTCACAGATTGAGATAAAACTGACAGATATGAATAATATAAAAGTCCACATAATATCTAACCTTTTTCCTCAAGCCAGAGATTCCCTGTCAGACATGCTGCTTCAGACACTGATCTCATAGTATCACACAACTGAAACAAAGATTGCATTTGGTTACTGCTTAAAGGGAGGCCTTTGGGGTAAATACTCACACTGGTATAGAAGCAGAGTCAGCAGGTGTCAATCTTCTTCATGAATCTTCTGTGATCTGGGAAGAGTTCAAGGGAATAGACTTGCCAGAGGGGCAGATTTATTTGTAGCTCTGTAAGAATCCTGAGCTCTCAGGGCAGAGTTCTACATTAAAACATTGCCTTTAGTGAAACCTGTTTAAGGGGTGATACTTCCAGTTTCTGATTTCTATGTCATTTAGTTATTCCTTACTAATGAAATTAACCTTGGTATTATTGACAATTATATATTCAGTTATTGTAACCTAACTGGACTTCTGTTTAAATATTTACCTTCCTATTTAAATATTTACCTTCCTGCTTGTCCAGTTACTTGAGTGATTTTAATCTGCTACAGTATTCTCTAACTCTTTCCTTTAACAGACAGACTAATATAGGCTGCTGTCAACTTGGTGGTAAGGGAAATAGTTACTGCACATACACTTTTTCTATTCTACATCATTTCATATTTGGGCCGCTGCTTGGGATCTGCTTAGAAACACAGATGTCTTAGATACTTACTGATCCAGAAAGATGAAAATAAGAATGAAGGTAGCGTGTATTTTAATATTAGGTATTTGGTGAGTATCAAGGACTTAAGAAGGGATTTGAAATATTTTGAGGAAGGTTGATAAAAAAGATCTAGTGGGGATAGCACTGGTTGCAGTGTACTTTCTTCCCTTCTTCACAAAACCAAAACTGTAATAGAGAAGGTACTCCTTAATATCATGGGAAAGTGACAAATTTTAATGAAAATCATACCTTTAAAGAATTTATTTTCTAATCTTATGAAGTCATTTAAAATGTTAGACTGAAGACTACAACATTTAACAGGAAGGGTGAGATTCAATTTACAGTTAATTACTTTCCTGAATGTATGTGTCTATATGTAGGTGTCTATGTAGGTGGAGCTGGGGACTTGACTCAGTTCCCCACATAAAGGCACCTGATGCCAATTGAGGTGCCCTAGGGTATCTCTCCTTGCCTCCTGCTGCTGGTCCAAATGGGTCTGGGTGTCCTTGAGGCCTTCTGTCATGTCCAACAGACCTGTACCTATGTTTTTGATACGTTGTAGCACACTTCTATGCACTTTTAAGGCCAAGCTGTTGGATAAGGTGATTAGAGCACTTGTCCAGTATAGGACAATATAGGAATGTGAGGTTCAATGCTGTCTTGAGTTTTTGGAGAAAGGAAATAAAATTCAGCTCCAAACAGCCCCAGAACTGAGAAAGGGCTATCTACCCCAGGCAGATCCCGCTGAAGTGCCACTTGACATAGAGTTGCCTCATGCTCACCAGTGAGTAAACTTCAACAGGAGCAAAGCTGTGAAGCTTCATGGTCAGGGACTTTGCCTGGAAGGGAGTTTAATGTGGATCCAATTCTTAGTCCAAAAATTCTTTCAGCAATTTGTTCATTAATTATTTATAGTAAAAGTAACTACACAGGCATGCCACCCCTACAGGGTCCAGGAAAGCTCTAAAAACTGGTGTTGGTTATTTATGTACACATGTTCTTTTTCTTGATCTTTGGACAGGTTCTTCATTTGTTCACAAAAGGAAAAAGAAAAAACAGGAATAATGAGGGGTGAATGGAGTGTGTGTATGTACTTTTGCATGCCTTTCCTGCCATTCTCAAAGCCCTGCATACTCCACAGAAAGGTAGGTGGCTTGGATGTAAACACTTCAAGGCTGCAGGCAAAGCTCAACCAAGTCCCTACTCCAATTACCCTGTCAGTAGATTTTTCAGTAAGAATAAGAAATCATGAACATTGTCTTCAGAAGTAATATTTCAAACATCTCTTGATATTGCCATGGGTTTTGGCTGTAGGTAAGATTGGTGAAAAAAATCTTTTCTTGGGAGAACTTAAATGCAATCAGTTGAATGGAATAAAATGAAAGAGTTCTCTGCAAGGGAATTATACTCTAAAAATATTTTTGCAAAGGACCGTTTCAAATATCTTGACCTGGCAGTATTCTCGTATCTGTTTAGCTTTATAGTAATTAATTTCTTCTAAGCCCCCAAACAGAATAAGATTCTGGCCAGGGATATTACTAAAATGCAGTGCAGGAGACAGCTGTGCACTGCAGTAGGACCTATTTTACAATACATCTGTATTTCTTTCCTAAAAAAGTAGATCAGACAAATGCACTTTTAAACTGTATATATCATGAATGCAAAGCCAGAGAGCACTTTAATATCCAGTTCTCCAAATTTTACTATTTGCACAATTAGTCCCTAGACTAATGTTACTAGAATGCCAACCATAATAATCAGAGATCTGTACTACAGGTGAGGCAACTAGGTGTATTGATTCATCTACCAGAAGGTACTCATATCAGAGGTGGACTGCATCCTACCTTTAAGAAAGGAAGAGATATTAAGCTTGTTAGCTTAATCAGCCTAACAGTGGTTAAAAAGATGCTTTTCAAGATTTCCTTGAACAGATCTGTGAATGTGAGATATATTTAAACACTGAAATTTTTGAGAATGTAAGTGATCCACAAGTACAAAGCTAACTAGCTATCACTAAAATGGAGTATCTACTATTTTCTGTTTTTCTCATGTTGGGACAAACTAAAACTAGACTTCAATATTTCACTACAAACTGTAATGTCAGAACCTTGAGAAATATGTAAGGAGTCAACAAATCAATCAACAGAATTATGCCCTCCTTTTAATATAGCTCTCCCTCCTCCTTGATGATAGCAGAGAAGGGACAGTTTGGATTAGTGTTTAATCAGTAGGTTCTCTCACTTGGTCTTGAAATGTCAGTTCTTAATCTTCCTTAGCTTGAAAAATGAAGATACGGGGATTTGATGTAATAGCTTTGTCTGAGAAGTATAGTCCTTCTGTCAATATTCACCTCACAGAGGGGCTTGCTCATAACCCATAGTGCAGTACATTTCCATTGTCCTGGCAGCAGGCTCCAATTCTTGGATGCAATGGTGAATTCAGAAGTTTTCTCTGTGTATCATCTTCAGTTTTCAACACATTAATTTTCAATCATTTAATTTAAACCTGGGTTTCAAGAAAAGGTTAGTAATAAAAGCCTAGTTGGGACAGTGGTTATATTTAGAAAAAATGCAGGAAGATATTATTCATGATGTCTCTGCTAAAAGTTATCAAATTATAAAGGTGAATTAAAACCCATATTTTTAAAGTTTTAGTAAAAATAGCTGAGTTTTTCCTCCCTGCCTCAACATATCTTAACTTAGAGATGGCAATTAAGTACTTGATTTCATGGAGAAGGAGGTCATGTAAGAACTGAGAGATCTGTCAATTTCTAATGACTCTTCTGTAAGATCTGTGGTGAAAGTGGTAAAGACAGATGAAAAGCAAGCAGGTTGGTATATTAAGTGATTATTCTTCATATCAAGTAGCGGTTTCATGCATTCTGAATCCAAATATCAGTGCCTCTGGCTGTTTTATAACTTACTCATATCACAGTAATTCCTAAACTAATTTCTTAAAGGCTCGTCTGTAGTCTCAGCTGATTGTCCTGTCACAGTGAATCTTTCAGGTTGGAAAATGGCAGCAAATATAGATCACTGATTTTTGGTTTGATTCCTTGGATCAGTGCTGGTGTTGCAGCAACTATGTCTTTCTAAGGAGGACTTATAAACCAATCCTGTTTTCCATGAGTTCAAGCTAGAGTAAACCTTTGTCCCCAGCAGTAGTAAATATAATTATCTGAAATGTTTTTAAGTGTGTCAATAGTTAAAAGATTGAGTTGTCTATTCAAAGTCAGGTCACTGAAGTCAAGGAAAGATTCACAGATTATGTCCAAAGTGCAAGACAGGTGGCTTTACGGGCCTGTAGCACCGCCTTGGTTCCTCGGGCATCCATGCTGGTGGACTGCTGAAGTGCCCTGCTGCTCCCTTCCATCCTCTGCACTTTACTTTCCTTCTCAGGGGATCAGAATAAGGGATTAAAGGTGGAGGTAAGGTGCACAGTATTTTATCCACTTAGATCTTCTGTGTGAGAAGTGCTTTCAGATCTCTTAGCATGAACCTATCCTTAATGATTTCGGCAGACTTTGTATATGGCTATAGACCAGCATTGAAGGCCAAGTTTGAACAAGGAACATAAAGTCAGTGCAGGTAATGCAAATACAATTATTTGCATAACAATCCTCACATGCTGATAGTGAGTATGGCTTCAGATCCCACACCTAAAAATGTAGTTAATCTGGAGGTAATTAAGGCTAAATAAAAATGTGAAATGGTTAAAAAGCACATCCCTACTTGCACTTAGCACTTGTTAGGTAGAGTGCAGGTTATACACATATCCTTCTGTATTTATTTATGTCTGTGTTTACCCAGGGTAACAGAATGGGCCTTACTTGCTGCAGAACATTTCTGTCCTCAAATTCTTCAGAGCAATCAATACTTTTTTTCCATTTCTGTTAAGAAACATGGAAGCTTTGTCTATCAATGTCATGCTAGTAAAAGGAGAATATGTGGACTCAGCAATGGGTAGGATCTACTGCCACCAGCCAGCAGAGCCCAAGGTGACTTCAGACAGACCATGGAGGATGCCTCCTGGAGAATAGAGGACAGGGCACAGTGGAAACACCTCGTCCTGCTAGAGGGCCATTACTAGCAGCATAAGGTGTCCTAAACCAGAGGTAACAGTTAAAGGAGTTTACACTAGACAGAGGGAATTTACTTGAGCATGAGCTCAGTAAGAGCTATGCAGAATACCTCATCATGGCACCTCATCTCTCTTCTGAGCATTGCATGGACTTTCTGACATGCTGTCTGATGGTGGGACTCAACAGTCAGGAACTGGAGGGGATCGACCATATCCTCTCAGCCCACCCAGAGGGTTTGATCTGGGAGTGTCTGGGGGTGATGCAAGTGAACAAAGCAAGGAGTAATTTTTTCCTCCTGTAACTTCAGTCAGTGTGCAGGTGTGGCTTGTGAACTCCCAGAACCAGATTAGATGGCATTCAGGAAAAGCAGTATTACCTTTAGAGTGAGGCTTGAACCACTAATGTGATTTGGTTCTGAAGAATAGACTAAACTTCTTAAAGTAAACTCCAAATTGAATGAACGTAGCCTCTTTCAAAAAAAACCAACCAACCAAACAAACAAACAAAAAAAAAACCAAAAAAAAACTTAATTTCTTACAACATGACAGCCTTGAAAAATAAAGCTCTCTTGGTGTTAGATTCTTGTATTAGATTCTATTATGGGGAGAAATTGTGTGATTAGTAATGATTTGATGTTGGCACATCCATTATTTTTTCTTGGCAAGGTATGAAAAGAGGAATTTCAGACATTTTCAGGTGGAATTATAGAATTGTTGAGGCTGGAGGGGCACCTGTAGAGATCCACTGCTTGGTCAGGTAGGGTCAGCTACAGCAGATTGCTCAGGGCTGTGTCCAGTCAGGTTTTGAGAATCTCCAAGGAAGGAGACTCCATCACCTCTCTGGGCAACCCGTTCCAGTGTTTGACTACCTTCAGAGTAAAAAAGTGTTGTTGTTTTTGTTTTTGTTGTTGTTGTTGTTGTTGTGTTTTTGGTTTGTTTGTTTGTTTTTTGTTTGTTTTATTTTTATTTAGTTTTCTATTCAGATAGATTTTCATGTGTGTTCACTTTGTGCCTATCACCTCTTGTGCTGTCACTAGGCACCACTGAGCAGAATCTGGGTCCTTCTTCTTCATTTCCTCCTGTCATGTATTTATACATGTAGATAAGATCTCCCTAAGTCATTCCTTCTCCAGGCTGAACAGTCCCTGTTCTATCAGACTTTCTTCAAATGTCAGATAGTCTACTCTCTTCATTATCTTCATGCCCTGTAGCTGGGCTTACTTAAGTAGCTCCATGTCTCTCCTACTAGGGAGCCCAGAGCTGGACCCAACATTCCAGATGTGTCTCACCAGGGCTGAGTACAGGGAAAAGCCCCCCTCCGTTGACCTGCTGGCAGTGCTTTGCCTAATGAAGCCCAGGACCTTCTTTGCTGAGAAAGCACATAGCTGGCTTGTAGTCACCTTTTTGTCTTCTAGAACCCACAGGTTCCTTTCTGCAGTGCTGCTTCCCAGCCTTTTGTCACCAGCATGTGCAGTTGCCTGGGCGTATTCCTTACCAGATGCAGGACTTTGCATTTCTCCTTGTTGAATTTCACAAGATTCCTTTCAGCCCAGTTCTCCAGCCAGTCCAGGTCCCTTTGAATGGCAGCACATCCAACTGGTGCATTGACCACTTATCCCAATTTTATATCATTTGAAAACTTGCTGAAAGTGCACTCTGTCCAAGCATCCAGGTCATTAATGAAGATAGACAATATTGGCCCCAGTATTGATCCCTGGCATACTCTATCTAAATAAGTATGTAGAAGGCACTAAGAGCACTGAGTAGGACCTCTGTTCCACCATACATTTTCCTCCAGTCTGTAATATAGTTTTGGTTGTACTGAAATAAAGCTTAATCATAACTTTCCTAAAATCAGAGATCTGTCACTACGATGCTGTAATGTCACAAAGCCTAGGATGTTCACTGTATGTTTCCCATATATCTGCAGCTGACCTAATGTTACTGAATCTTAGCTAATTTTATATTTGCTTTTTTTCTTTAAAGGGCATAATGGTTAGGTGAGAAGATAGAAAATTAATTGTACCCTGCAGACTGGAAAGACCATTTTCTTTGTATAAATGACAGAACAGCTCCCTGGCAAGATTTGTACGGTGAAGTGATACTTTTTTCTAGACTGACTGAAAAAATATAGAGAAGACATACAAGGTCCTTGCAGATCTGAAATAGAAGTTGTGTCGTAGAACAGTTAGTATTGACCTTCAAAGGTAAATACAGACTGAGAACAATTGCTCTGACTGTACAATGTTAGTCAGTTAGGGAAAAGTTAGATGTGATGCAGAGGACCAAGGGGGAAAGAAATGAAGCGTTTAGTGTTCAGATCACATACACTGAGACAATAATTTCCGTATATCACGTGCAAGAAGCTTCTGCCAAGTGAGAAAGTATCATTGATTTTACCCGCACAGACTAATGGCAGAAGTGAGAGGAAGCACCATAAATCTCTACCAAATACTGTAAGTGAGCTCTGTTCATCACCTTTTTCTCCACTCTGTCAAGGCAAGTGGTGCAAGAGTCCTCAAAAGAGAAAAAAAGTGGGGCAAAAGTACTAAAAGAAACAGTGCTAGGAAAAAGTGAAAGGGAGTTGGGTAGTGTGCCTGCAAGAGTGGATGTGATGATGTCCTGTGTAACTGTAAACAAGTTTCAGGTGTTAACACAAGTAAATAGTAAACTTCATGTCAGACGCTGACAGCAACGTTTGCTTTGTGTCACTCTCTCTGTTCCAAGGTTGCTTGGTATGAGAGGTGAGAGGGACTCAGAAAGGCCACATGGCTGCCTGCTCAGTGGGAATTGCATTGACTATCTGTATCAATGGAGAAAAAGCTGGGGAATATTTGCTGCCTGCTGATAGCCAGTTTGGGTATGCAGTTTTGTGGGCAAAGAGTGGTGGGGCTGAGGAGACAGCTAGTCTTTGGAGAATCTGGCCTTCTAGCTGTCCCTGAAAAGGACCTTCCCCTATCATGGCAGTGATTGCTCTATAATAACTCAAATATCTGGGATAAAACACTCTGGAAAGGGAGAAGCTTGCACATTTGTTTTGATGTTTGATAAGAGGATGAAAAGAAAAGTGAATGAGAAAGACTGCAGTCTAATAAAGATTAGGTACACTGGTCCTGAAAGGGTTATCTACAGGTTAACAGTGGAGAAGATTTAAATGTGTTATTTCTCCTGTGCTGTGTCTCTTTTGAACATGTTTGCCTTCCATCAGCATGTTCTTTCACATTCTGTCTTTACAACACTTTCCTTCCTCATGGCTTCTCTGTTGAGTAGCACTGGAGACAGGACATGACACACTGCATGTTGTAAAGAGTTGTTTTCCACATGGATCTTCCAATGTTAGTGTGACCTAATGGTCACCCCACAGCTGTTCTCAGATACAGAACACTTCCCAGGTCCTCATGCTGAGGGAAAGAGACTGACTTTTCTCATTGTGAGTGGACCTACTCACTTTTCCTCAGAAATTTATCCTGTGGATTGCTGACCTTATGCTGATCAAAGCTCTGGGGAACATTTCTTCATCTATTTTTTTTTTCCTTCAAATGCTCTGATGTGATCTTGTTATATAAGAAAATTAAGATTCTGCTTCCTGTTTTGATTCCTTAGAAGAGTATTTGGACACTCATGAAAATGTCACTGCAATTTATATTACACATATCTACTCAACACTTAAAGATCAAAGGCAGTCCTTTCATGCAGTCAAATGGTCTCGGGGGGAAGAGGTAGCAACATCATACAGGGGAGGGAGGAGGAGAAAGAGGACAGAAATAATTTCAGTGGCTAGGACAGGAACCCTAGAGTTAGACATCTCTAAGATGGAGCATGTGTCTTTGGGAAGATTGGAAGAGAATGGACAGAGGGAGAAAATACTGACAGGTGTAGAATGGGTGTAGTAATACTGGTGATGGCAACCAGGAGACAAAGGAAAGATGAAGAGAGACAACAAGCTGAGAAAATAAGGCATAGAAAACTGTAAAAAAATGAGAGATTATTTCTTCTTTCTGTCAACATGGTGCTGTCAGGATGTACTGTTTCAGTGGTCACTTATATCCTTACATGTCAATCTCAGAAAAGCAGGCAGCAGAACACCAAGGCACACGGACATTGAAGCTCCTGTGAGAAGGAAAGTCATCCTGCTATATTTTCACAGCTGTTCTTCACAAGGGAGGCCTAGAGAAGGTGGGGAAATGGTGCTAGGCAGGGTGTGCAATGGCAAAAAAACTCCCTGGCAACTTGAGGACATTGGATGAGGTCTCTATATGCTTGTGCTAGAGAGAAGACCCAAAACTGCACACCCTGTCAGAGGTTAGCTGAGTGTGGTACAAGCTCTGAAGCACCAACAGAGGCTCTCAAGGACAGATATGGAATTCCTTGAGCACCTTTCACACCTAAACCTCACCTAAACAGTGCAACTGTCCTGAGCAACCTCTCTGTATAGATGCTGGAGTATCTCTCTTCCAAACACAGGTCTGAGAACAGCCTGATACACAAAAGGATATCAGAGGCGGTCACCAAAATGCTGGCAGGCAGGTGTTGATGACTGTGCCCCAGGAGACCCTTCCTGGTGGCTCTAGACATTCACTGTGGAGATCACCTCAGTTCAGCTGCTCCTCTGCTACCCACAGAAGTACATGAAAAGTGTGGTCAAATGATATTACAGCACGTCAACTGATGTTAGTACTGCTGTTAATACTGATGGAGCTAAATGAGTGGATGATAGAAAAAATATCAGGGATTAGAGGGCCCAGAGTAAATACTCCTAAAATATTTGCTAGCAAGGGTTTTTACTCACATAAATGTTCCTATGTATTAAAATAGGATTGTTCACATGAATACATCTTTGAAGCATCAGGTCTTAAACAATGTGATTTTTTTTTCAGTTCATAAGGTTTTAATGTGACTATTGTTATCTTTTCTTAAAAAGATGAGTAGATTTTTTACTGTAATATTCCTCACTTTTACATCTTTTCAGTCAGGTTTTACGTATACTGCTTTACATATATAATTTTTGATAACCTGTTTACCTCTCTTACTCTGTCATTGTCAATTTCTGTATTTGATTCAAATTAATGACTTTTTATTTTAATACATTTTATTGATTATATTGGAATGAGTCACAAATATGTCTCATGCTCAATTTCCTCTTGTATCAGTAAATTTTCATTCCTTTTGATCACTTTGTATGACAGATTTCTCAATGCTGGTGTACTTTCTTTCATGTTTTTATTTTTTTTCTTTTGTAGATATTGCTGACCTCCACACAACCCTTCATCCATACTCTGTTCTCATAAACAATTAATATAATGACAAGCTTTAAGCTTCTGCCCAGCTCTACCCTTTCTCACATATCATGGATGAGCTCCATTTAAGCTATAGGCAACAGCACATCCTTCCAGGTCCATGCACTGGAGACAATGGGGGGGCCTTGCTATGGCTAAGGGAACAGAGATAAAAGGGAATGAGGGAGCTGAAAAGAAGAAGTGCAATAAGAAAACTTGGCAATCTTTTTCACAGGACAATGATTGATCCATTTGCTCTCTTCTATTTATGAATAATCTGGAAGGGGGCTTTGCCACAGTGTTTGCTCAGCCTCTGAGTTGCTTTGGAATTAATTGCTATGACTATCAGCTTTAGTATTAATGTGTACTGTGTACTGTGTAATAATCCAAATCACCTGTGTTATATCTATTCCTTTGTTCAAAGACACATTAAATCCACAAAGGGCTTTCAAGATGAATGTGAATACAAGTTTATGTAAGTCTCTGCAAATTCAGAGAATGTAAGTAGCCCTATCTTCAATTTTTTTTTTTTTGCTCACAATCTGCCATGCAATATACTTTCAAATGTGTATAAAAACAAAGTGAACAATTTATTGAATCACCATTTACAGATATACAGATATTGTTCTGCAATATTTGCCATGTTTAAAGTGTTTATAGAAGTATCATACATGAGAAGGAGGAATCAGAAACACATGAACAGAATTTTATGTACAAATAATGTAAACATTGCCTAACAAAGACTCCAGACAGCACAGGATAATATGGATAACGTATCTGACTCAGCTGAATCTCAGTGTTTAAGTCATTACGATTAAGTAATGGATGTTTTTTGGGAAATGAATTGATGGTCTCAGATTTGCTCCTGCTGGACAGTTATCACCACCATACAAATGAAATTGTTATCCTATTGTTTTACAAGCTCAGGAGAGAGATAATGAACAGAATAGGTAAAGTAACTGAACTATGCCTTGCCCTTAAAACAAGGTGACAGCTAATTAACAGGGTGCCATAGTGGTAACTTTTATTCCCAATGCCCTTGCAAGACTTCTTCAGGGTGAAAAATAAAACTCCTAAGGTCTCTAAAACTTTCTTATCAGTGAAATCTCAGATACAAAAGCTCCACACAGGTGCCTCTAATTCCTACATGAAGTTGCCGGTTTTCCTAACTGTCAGAATTTTATACAGAATGTTTTCTAAAGGCTTGACTAATGACTGGGAAATGAGTCCTCACTTAAAAGAAACTTGACCCTTGAAAAACAAAATGATGGTTAAACAAAATCAAAATAACTATATGCAACAATGCAGCATTAATTAAATAACTTCTCTGGGGGAAAGATTTCATAAGATATTTTGCATCAGCTCACAGATGCTTAAAAAAAGTCCATTCTGCTAAAAAGCCCTCAGATATTTTTAGTACCTAAAAGTGAAGATATACATCACACAACTGAAAGGCTGGGAGATACCTTAAGATATCATCTACTCCATCAGTGCCTAGCAAGACAGGATCAACCAAAGATGTATCATTCTTGACCATTGTTTGTCTAACCTGGTATTGAAACTCTGTGATGATGGAGATCCCATTTATCAACACAATAGTACATCCCATTGTTTAATTAGCCTTGCTTTCTCATTTTTCCTCATGTCTGCCTGTACTCTTCTATGCTCCAGTTTAAGCCATGCCTTGTCCTACTGACTATATATTGGGGAAATGGTTTATTTCCTTCTTCGTTGCATCAGCCTTTCATGTACTTTTATATTTTTCTCATGCACCTTGTTCAATGTTCTCTTCCTAGTTCCCGGAAACCCGAGCTTGTTCAGTTCTTCATTGAAGGTCTCGTTTTGTAGATTTCTGAAGGCTCTTGCTGCTTTCCTCTGGATTCTGCACTTAAAACCTTACTAAGTTAATTTATATGATATCCACTGCTTCATTTTTTGCCCTCAAAACCTTGTTCTGTCTTAGCACATTTGATTTACATGACAAGAGTTATTTTTGACAAACTAATATCATTGCCATCATTGCCTCTGTCATTTTTTACAGGGCAAGAGATCAACTCTTCTGCTTTCTCCTCTCTAAAGTATAAACTGGTTGTGAAGATTCTTATTAAATCATAATGATTACCATTTTTCTTTTTTAATCCTTATTATTATGGCAGTCTTCAAGGAACTGAGAAAATGAGGACATGGCATAGGACTAGGGGTTTAAACTCTTTTCAAAGAGCTGTCAGTAAACCAGTCAACTCAAGTGTACAGTATTTGTGTAATTCAACCTGTAAGAATTTCTGAAGATTCATCTTCCTCTGTTGCTCTTGTCTTCGAAGAGAGACGCAAAGGGTTCTGAGCACCTGTGTCAAGCAAAGGTGAAACAAAGCTCACTCCTGTCTGAGCCCGTTGAACACTGCAAGGCAAAAAGCTGTTACAATCCCAATGGCCCTTTATTGGGCACACCATTGATGAATCATCAAATATCCAGTGTGGAGGCATGCAAACAGATTGATAAGGCATGCCAAGTAATAGAATAATGAAGTAGATTTTTCTTATTCATAATAACCCATTAATTACCTAAAAACTCATAATACAAGTAATACAAAAATTATCCAAGCATCCTAATCATCTAAGTTTCATATAGTAGTTTCCTCTCCAAAGATTTTCTTCCCTCTGGGAAACTGTCCTCATGGGTTATTATAAAACCACATCCCTTGCCTTTCATAGCCCTTCGGCTTCCACTCATTTTTATAGCCATCTCCCCAGATGTCTCTTTTGAGAATGTGAGTAGGAAAAATTAAGCAACAATAAAGCCAACAAGACTTTTTGCTTCCCTATGAAAAACAAAGGATAACACCAGATGTAGAGGATCCCTTTTACTTCCATGCAGAATAAAACTGACAGACATGAAGTTGGATGAGTGACTGCTCTTCTCAGTTCCTCTTAAGAGAATGAAACATATAGAACATTAGTAATAGAGTCTTGCTTTGATGCTTAATGTATTCTCAAAAACATGCTATTGTTGCTAAGAATTGTATAGAATAAAAGTTAGATGGCAATAAACAGGCCTAATGGGTTTTGGCACAACCTTATGCTTGAGAAGACTCCTCCAGGGAGGTCCCAAGCAGACGTTCATGCAAAGAATAGGAGTGCTGGAGACGGAATATCACATGCAGTGCAGAGTTTACACATTGCATAGCACTACAGGCAAACGGGCACAAAAAAGAAAATATGCAGAGCAAACATGGAAGTTTCATGTGGGATTTCTTTTTCTTTTCTTTTTTTTTTTTTTTTTTTTTTTTTTTTTTTTGCACAGGATAGAGAGATTCAAATGTTACTTTGGGCCTCCTTCTGGATGCATATTGACTGGCAATCATGTATTCCTGCAGAGCAGAAATGGCATGCTCTGAGATTTGCCTATGCATGTAAAAGCCTGTCTTGATGTAGAAACAAGGATCCTGCTGCAGAGGTGATATAAGGCCACTGTAATCCTCATCTCCCCTTCCACCAGACCACCCTAGATTAATTCTGATGTCTTTTGTTGACAGGTTTACAAATTCCCTCATTAGTTCCTGTGAGTATACATTCCTCCACTCAGTGTGTGAGAACAAATAAGCAAAGACAAAAGCAAAGACAAAAATCACAGCAAGCTAGAATTTACACACTAAGTACTTGTAAGGCAACACAACAATATGGTATAAGGAATTCATGCAACAAAAACAAAACAAAACAAATAAAGCCTTGGTCAAAACAATTATGTTTTAGTCTATGCTAGCCACAGAAAGGAGCATCTAGTTCAACTAGTTATTGGAACAATATATTGATCAGTCTTATCATCACATTTTCCTGGAGCTCATGTACTCAAGCTTTACCTACAGGCACTGTATGCATATTGTGTCACTGCTAGTTACCATTGAAATATTTTATTCTTTTTTTTTGTAATTTTCTTATAGCATTGTGTTTGTACTAACAAAGTCCAGTTTTATCTAACCACTGTTGTAAATAGTATATATTTCAGAAATGTACATTAAAATGTAAAACAATAGCTACAACTATGCATGTGTTTTCAAAGTCATAAAATTGAACCTTTTCCTATACTGAAATATTTAAATACTACCTGTTTATTGACTATCTACTAATCTTCTCACTTCTAAGTGAGCAAAACTGTTTTGGGAAGGTGATGCTGCACATGTGATTCTGTGATCTCTTTTTTAAAACTGGAAACTATGCAATGCTTCATAAAGTCTTACAACCCAGGCTTACAGTATCTAGGTTTGAGGCATATGGTTTATAAAACCTATCTCCTTATTGCCCATGGTGTGCCAAGTTTACAGCTTAGTTTCAAGAGTGGGATTCTCTACAAAGCAATGTGGACAAAAGCTCTGTTTGTTCATATTTTTGCTTGATTTTCTTGGTTCTGCCAAACATGAATGCCTAAAACCCATAGCTAGGTGTCTGAAGAATTTATTTTCAATAGCACAATCAGCTTCTCACATGGACATCAGTGAGGTATTTTGACACTTGTGAAATACACAGACTAAATTTTAGAGCTTAAACATGGCGTTTTTTTGAAGGTACAGGCTTGGACTGGAAGTCTGAAAGCTAAACTGGGTGAAGTAGGATGCCTGGATTAAAAAAGACTCTGTAGGCATCTCAGAAAGGAGGTGGAAAGCAGATCTTCAGAAGGACGCTATTAACAGTGCACAAATTACATAGGAGTGACAGAGTAAATATTTCTACTGGAAAAGAGGCTGAATAAATTACAGAACGTATCAGATATTATAACTGAAATAAGATTCTTATGGGTGGAAATTCCACACCTAAACAGGTAGAGCAGAGCGTGAAAGCCATGTGACTGACAGTCCCAGTAACTAAGTGGTGCCAGTGACTGCATAGAGCCAGTGCCCATGAGATACTACCTGACAGACTGTAACCCAGATGGAAAGGGGCTTCATGAGGTCCAGCTCTGGGGTCAGACCAGGTTGCTTAGGGCAACCCGCTCCATTTGAGCCTTTAAAACCAGAAAAGACAGAGATGGCAATGCCTGTCAGGGCAACCCACTCCACCTTTCCAAGATAACTGAGTGACCTTGCAATGAGCAGCTCCCTTAGCTGGGTGTATCCCAACAAGTCCCATGGGCTCATGCAAGTCCAGTTTGTTCAAATGCACCCTAACCTGATCATCCTCTACTAAGGGTAAGTCTTCTTTGCTTCAGACCTTCCATCTGATCTCAGGGGCTAGGGATTCCTAAGGGTCAGTCTTAACAGGAAAGACTGAGGTGAGAAAGGCACTGAGTACCTCAGTCTTTTATGTTTTCACCAGCAGGGTCCCTGCACCGTTCAGCAGTGGGCCCACATTTTCCCTAGTTTTCCTTTTCCTGCTTGTGTACCTGCAGAAGCCCTTCTTGTGCCTTTCATGTCCCTCACCAGATTCACCTCCAGATGGGCTTTGGCTTTACTAACCACATCCTTGCACACTTGGACAGTGACTCTGTATTTCTTCTGGATCACCTGTCACTGTTTCCACTTCCTGTTTATGTTTGAGTTCAGCCGGGAGCTCCTTCTTTATCCATTCAGGGTGTCTTCACTTGACTTCTTGATCACCTGTGTTGGGATGTTATCATCAATGCATTCCAGAAATCTGGATTTTTTGTGCCACACTATATTGTCCCTTCAGCAGATATCAGGGTCTGTAAACATGAGGTTTCTTCCAGTTATCTGAAGGACTCTGGTTGTGTGAGTTATCCCACCACATCCCGATGAGGTTGTAGCCCTAACACAGACCTCCACTTCCTCCTTTTGTACCCATGCTGTAAGCATTAGTGTACAGCACTTCAGAGAGCTGCCTAGATGCGCTGATTTCCCAGAAGGGCTGTGAGAGCTTTCCCCATATGCTGAGGAGACCTTGTCAGTAGACAGAGGCAAAGAAGAAAACAGATGAGTAATATCAGATGTTTGTAACTTCCCCAGTCCATTTTAGATTCAGAAAAGTTATATTAATATGTGCAATGGTTATGTATTCAAACACCATTGCGTCCACTCTTTAGAGCATATTGTCAGGCAGGCAGAAAAACAGCTCCTGATTTAGTCTTGACCAGTGTACAAGGACTGGTTTAAGACATAAATGTCAGCCATCTATAGCAATGCAATCAGATTCAATATCCTGGTAAGTGAAAAAAAAAATCCAAAATTGGCATGATAGCAAAGCTACCTTAAAGTGAGATGACTAACTAAAAACAGTTGCTAAAAGCATAAAAACATTGCAGACAGCATGGAGACTGTTGATGGCTCAGACTAATTTTTTTTTTTTTTGTCAGAGTTAATGTGCACCACAAATCAATGTTTTAAGTTCAAAGTAAGCGTATCATAAATCAGAAAGGACTTGAAGAGGATCTTCAAAAAGAAAAAAGGCTATGTTAAAGGAACAGAAAGAAGGAGGGTTTTGAAAGTGAGAAGGCATCTTTAAAATTCTGCTCAGATGAGGAAAGTAGAAATAAACATGAACTCTAGGAAGTTAAAAGTTAATTCATAGCAAGGAATGCCAAAAAGATTTTGATGAGAAAATTGCTAAAAGCATATACACTATCCATAAAAAAAAGTTTTTAAAAAACACATCGGAAACAGGAAGCCTGCCAGAGAGCCCATGGTGTTGATACCTAGCTGAAGCATTGAAAGATTACTCAAGGACAATAAGGCCAGAGCAAAAAATATTGTCATGAATAGTTAGCATAAGTGTTTGTTATATGAAAAGTCAAGAATATTCCTAAGCTGGTTATATTCTTTACTGGGAAAGGAGTTTGAAGAACTAATATCAATGGCATATGCTTTAGCAAAAAAAAAAAAAAAAAAAGTATTAAGACATTGCTTGGACAGCATGATATTTACTCAGGGTTTTGAAAGAAGTTCAGATACAGAATAGCTGGATTTCAATGGATAGCAGTCAAAACATACCTCTAGTCAAATCTCTAGTCAAAACAGCCTCTGTACAAGACAAATAGGAGGGGACAAAAATAGTACTGGTATGCTTAAAAAGGGTCTAGGGATGTTCTAGAGAGCTATTAATTAGAAAGGAAGATGTTTAAGTCCATCAGATTAGTAAAAATGATAGCAAAAAAAAAAAAAAGAAATGGGTAGGCACAGATAAATATTAACACAATGGCAAAGATTTTGTTAGAATTTTGTATAAGAAAGTAATACCTTTCAAAATCTTTAGAGTTTTGAAAGACTCAAGAGGTGTAACAAAAAGATAGTTGGGTTGATCTACTGTACATGAATTTTGAAAAAGCTTTGGCAAGATCTGTCTGTAGAGGCTCTTAAAGAAATGAAACAGTCAGAGAATGAAAAAGGAAGGTGTTCTCATGAATTCATACCTGCTTAAAAGCCAGAAAACAATGAAAAGAAATAAATAGGTAGCTTTCAGAGCAGAAAAAAAAAGTGAAGCATGAGGTCCCACTCTGATCTGTGCCACTTAACATTTTTATAAATGATCAGGAAAAGACCATGAATGAAGAGGTGGCAAAATCTGATGACAGTATAAAACTTTTCAAGATAATGAAAATTATCACTGCTGAAGGATCTTGCAATACTGAAATTTACAAAGCTACAGTGACAGATGCTATAACTGTGCAAAGAGGCTGATGAGAATGGCAGTTAGTCCTATTAGTGATTTCTTCATGCTACTTTTTCACCTAGTTTTTTATCTTGATCTAAAATGAAAGTTGAATCAGACTGAAGACGTATAGGGCCCTTTGGGGTTGAAAAGCCTGGCAGAACGTTCCTAATCTTTCCTGTGTTCCCCACCTGTCTTGTTTTAGCACTTTTACTCAGTGAAGCAATGTGGAAACCAATCAAGAAAAGGATATTTTCCTGCTTTCTAGTATCTGCAATTAAAAGCCCAATCATTTTGTTTTCATCTAAAAAAATGTTCTTGGAAGATCTGTTTCCAAAGTAGGCGAAGGAGCCCTGCATCTGATTGTTATCTGGGTTGGACTTTACTTTTTTTTTTTTTTTTTTTCCTGAAAGTGTGGAATTTACTTCTTTGTAGCAAGTTGGGAAGAGTTTCCTTGCCTTTCTCAAAACTCAGTGGCCCTGAAGTGTAATACTTGTGGGCTGGAGTATCAGCCAGCCTACTTGGGTCAGTGTACATGCTACTTTAATGAGCATAAATGTTAGCATCTTTGATTAAGCAAGAAGGCATCTGCCTGGAGGCATCAGCTGATACAAATAGGACAAAACTTCACTCTTATAAAACGTATGGCATTACTGATATCCTGAAAATGCCTTTGATTTCCAGATGAGAGAAACATACCAGAAAAATGTAGACTTGATTTTCATGGAAAATTAATAGAAAAAATCAGGTGCAGTTCTTTTTCATAATGTCCACGCAAACGTGTGTCATTTTCTCTAAAAGCAACAAAATTGGGTTAGCACATCGACATCAGCAGTGAGTTTAACTAGGTAAGTTTAATAACGTTTAATAATGTTATAGCCAGACATATGGCCATCGACCAGACATAAACTATATTTAGTGTAGCAGAGGCCTTTAATCAAAATAAAAGATAATAAACTATTTTTTGTAAGTGTAATAGCCAGTAACATGGTTACTGATTACTCTTCCTGTATGAAGAGAAACTTATCTCTGTGAAGTGGCTGGTTGTCTTCAAAGGCTTTTAAGCCATTGGTGACATAGGCCTGTTCAGGCACTCAACAACTAGTATTTTTTCCCCAAAAGTCCTGGCCTTGCTAAGTTCTGCATTTAGAATGAATCTATACCTGTGCTGCAAAGTGGAGGACTGCACTGGAGTTCTCAAAACAACTATGCATCTGTAATTCGGCAAGGCCAAAAAGCCACTGTTCCCCAAGAAGTTGATAAAGTGAAGTTGAAAGTTCATACTATTCTTTTGTCTCTGTCTGAATAGTACTTACTGTGTTTATATCCAAAACTCTGCTGAGTCTCATGGACATAGTTTATCTTATGCAGGATATGAGGATTTTGGGGAGCCAGATTTCACAGAATCACAAAATCACAGAATCATTTAGGTTGGAAAAGACCACCAAGATCATCCAGTCCAACCTATGACCTAACACTA
>VXAA01002187.1:612598-636731 GCA_013399115.1 Anseranas semipalmata | reverse complement strand
ATACAGCTGCTGATTTTAACCAGAGATTGCATATTTTGTTAGCTGTTAAATCCCTTCTGTCTTCAGCACCTGCAGAGCTTTCAGATGGGTACCAACCAGTCCTAGTGAGTTGTTGCTGTTTTGGTTTACCAGTTTGTTCTGGCTTCTTTTCCTGTACTTCTCGTCTTGAGTCTCTGAAAATATACTTTTAGTATATTTATTTTTTATTTTTTATTTATTTTATTTTATTTTATTTTATTTTTTGAGTTTCTGGTCATCTGGTTTCAGGATTTACTAATTCACTTATGACTTCTTGTTTCTATAATAGCTGGAAAATGCATTGGGTTAGTGTTATATCTTGCAATTATTCTCCAAATTCCCTATTTGCTCTTCTGTCTTCTTTCCTGCACACTGCCATTGATGGTTTTTCTATTTTCCCATTGACTTCTCTTGGGCCAGATTTCTTTCTTCTGAATGAGGCCAAGTACACTTTTAGTAGATTTTTAACTTTTTTACTTACCCAGCTAATTTCCTCAGCTATCAGCTTATTTTTTATATTCATCATATATTTTAATTTTTTATTTGTTGTATCACTTCATCCATGAGGTTAAAATTCTAAGGTCCTTCCATTACAACAGGAAGAATCCAGCTTTAAATAATGTTCTGGGGAAAACCCAACCAATCTTGAAGACTTTAGCTGTCAAGAAACCATGTTGCTCAGTCCAATAAGGGCGCTTCTGTTAACTAAGGATCAACATTCACTTCATCAATGGAAACTGAAGTGAAAATATCAGGAGATGAGGAAATGAGAGATTTTCCAGCGTGAAGTGTTTAAAGCAGTAACCCTGAAGTCAGCTTTAACAACTCCTAGAGACAGCAAAAAATTCAAAGCACTTGACAATGGCCTTTAAGGTGAAGGATGAATACTGAGGGAGGAAAAAAATCCCAAACCACACACACGTAAAAACAGGTTTTGGGTTTATAGATTGCTACAGCGTACTGAAAGTGCTTATCTTCTTCAATTTTGATAAATCTTTCTATGTGAACTTGTTCATCCAGATGGAGAATCTGTAATCCTACTGATACAGCAGCTTTACAGTGTACAGTTGTAGATAATTTTCCTTAAGATTACTGATGACCTTTTGTTATAATTACTGAGGGATCCACATATATTCATGATTTTTAAGAGTAAAGAAACTTTTTATTTATACCTAGAAGATAACACTTTCTTAACCTCAGCCCTAGCCTAGCAGATCTATTCTTCTAGCTT
Source organism: Anseranas semipalmata (assembly GCA_013399115.1). Classification (NCBI taxonomy): domain Eukaryota; kingdom Metazoa; phylum Chordata; class Aves; order Anseriformes; family Anseranatidae; genus Anseranas; species Anseranas semipalmata. The sequence continues at coordinate 635,482 of VXAA01002187.1, read as the reverse complement.
TGTTATTCCTGGTAATAACTAAAACCCAGAAGGACTTCCTTCTTCATAACCTACAGGTTTCTCTACCCTACAGCAATTCTGAGTACTTAACAAGCTATCTTCTAAGCCAAATGTGGGAAGGAGATATATTTACAGTAAAATGAAATTGCCAATGGAATTTTGAAAACTAAACAAACTTTCACTTTCTTTCTCTCCTCATCTCCATCACAATATGATGAATTATAAATTGTTACCTTTCATTCTCTTGGAAAAACTTTTGTAGCTACAAATCCATCTGGTTATAGCATGAAGAGAGCTCATTCCTCCTACTAGACTTTAATTCAATTTACACCTATGGCACCGGGTCTGAGCTAAAAAATAAAGCTTGGTGTAGAAAGCTGTGGAATTTTTGGACATTTCTAAGTTAGCAAAAAAAAAAAAAGAAAAAAAAAAGTTAACTTTTTGAATGGATAAACATCAGTGAAAGAGCATTTTGTCAATTTCCTTTCTCTTTAGTAAGTCAGAATTCTGAAATGCTGAAGCTTTGCAGCTTCACTCATTAACTGCTTTGAACATGCCTTGAACCAGTCTGGGCCTCAGGGGTTTCCTAAGCTGTGTTCTGGTGCTCAGTTACCCCAGCATGCCTGCACTATGCTGAGGCTGATAAATGCTAGACTATATGATGCCTGTGAGGTGTTGCCCTGTGGAAGTGAGTAGTGCAGGAGCTAAATCCTTTCACAGGCAGTCAGAGAGTGGCTGCTGTTCAGGAAGGATGAATGCTCCAGTATTCATCATGTTGCATCCTGAGACCTCGTCACATCCGTGCAAGATACTGTTGCGGTTTAGCCCTGGCAGGCAGCTCAGCCCCACGCAGCTAGTCGTTCACTCTCCCCAGGTGGGATGGGGGAGAGAATGGGAGAGGTAAAAGTGCGAGAACTCAAGGGTTGGGATAAGGACAGTCTGCTAGGCAAAGCAAAAGCCGCACGCACAAGCAAAGCAAAACAAGGAATTAATTTGCTGCTTCCCATCGGCAGGCAGGTGCTCAGTCACTTCCAGGAGAGCAGGGCTATCACGTGTAATGGTTTCTTGGGAAGACAAACGCCATCACTCCGAACTTCCCTTCTTCATCCTTCTTTATCCCAGCTGTTATTGCTGAGCATGATGCCATAAGGGATGGGACATCTCTCTGGCCAGCCTGGGCCAGCTGTCCTGGTTCTGTCCCCTCCCAGCTCCTGGTGCACCCCCAGCCTCCTGCTGGCAGGGCAGCACGAGAAGCTGAAAAGTCCTTGGCTCTGTGTGAGCACTGCTCTGCAACGACTGAAAATGTCAGTGTGTTATCACTATTACTTTCATGAAAAATCTAAAACTTAGCAATGTGTGAGCCTCTACAAAGAAAATTAACTCTATCCTAGCCAAAACCAGATACCATCTGTGCTCAATGAGAAAATGGAGACTGCATTTGCAGCCAACTACTATACCTGACTGCTTTGCACCCCGGCTCCCTTGGATGCATCCCTTCCCTCTGGAAAGTGGTATTTACTAAAGATTTTTTTTTGCCAAATCTAGAACAGGTAGAAATGGAGGCACTGTCAAGAAGAGAATCCAGGTAGTGTTTCTTCCAAATGAAATTGGAAAATTTACTGCAAAATGGTTTTCACTGATTCTCTTGCTAATATTTCAAGAATGATACTGGCCACAAGAGTGTGTTGGCTCTGATAAGTTTTCACATTGTAAAAAATGTTTCAAGCACAGAATCACAGAATCTTTTTGGTTGGAAGAGGCCTTCAAGATCACCTGGTCCAACCTAAGACCTAACACTAACAATCCCTCCACTAGACCATGTCTAGTGCAAATGCAATGCATGTATGAAATAGCAGTCTTCCTGCTTTTACTTTCTGAAGTGAAAAATTACCTTATTCATTTTGCAATAGTAGCAGTTTACACACAAACATTGAGAAGAACAAAATGAATGAGAATCTTTATAAGTTGTTTTTTCCAAATTATTGGCTGGTGGAAAATACATATTTTAAGCATTGATTGTTGTTCCAATAAAGAAGTGACTCATGTTTCTTTCCAGGTATCCTATTTCTTCTCCTTTGTTGGTAGAATATTCAGAACTCCTTTCACAGCCTCTGCAGTCTGATATGTGCATGAGAGGACAAGTAGAACAATTTCTATGCTTCAGGTAAAATGACTGGGATGACTGAAATGAATGATGACTACTAGGATTTTCATTGCAAAGTCAAGTGAGCAGAAAATACTACAGCAGCAAGAATCCTTCAAGCTAACATAAGTGTTGGAACCATAGCTTTTAAAGGTCTCTATTTTCTAATTATGTGACCACTGCACTAATATAATTTTTGTGCATTTAATGGTCTAGGTCTGTGAAATGCTAAAAGGTGCCTATGCACAATCTCCCAGCGTGTCTTAAATGTCTAATTCAGAACCATGTTTCTGCACAACAGCATGGTGTTTTCATGCAGCGTAAGCTCACTGGAGATGTGAAGCAACTGCTGTGTAGTGAAAGAACAGGCAGCTGTGATTTTTGTAGAAAGAGGAAGAAATGGAGAAATGAACTTCTAGAGCACACATGCAGATGCCGCATCCTTCTACAAGTGTTGTTTGAATGAGCATATGATTCTCCACTGAAGCTTTCCAGGCTCTGAATTTTCTTCAGCAGATTTATACTGTCTATTAGTTTAATCATTTAATACTTCTTTTTATATTTCAATGAAGTGTTTCAAATCATCATGGCTTTGTTTATATGACTTGGTAAGGGCTATATAGATGCCAGTTTCAAGTATAAAATGTATGCTCTCATGTCATTATTAACGGGGACAATCAAAAAAGAAGGGCAATAATTTAATATATTCTCAATCTTGCACAACTTCAGTTTTGAAAAGGAATTTCTCAAAGCTCTGATTAAAAAGAATTATTTCTTTTTTTTTTTCTTTTAATTTCGAAATTTTGTAATTGGACATGTACAAGGTCAAGATCCCTCCCCTCCAAACATATTGTCTCCATGGCATTTAATTGCAGGCATTTCTACCATAAACAGGTTGCAATGACTTATCTTCTGAGTGACCAAAATTAGCAGGCTAGTTCACGCTACGATCCATCTTTTAAGATGTTGTGTTCATGCCTCCTAAGAAATAGGGTGTCCATTCTCAGCTTGTACAGCCTGTCAGGAGGAATTCCCCAGACTCTCATATGCATCTTCTAAATTGATTACTTTATTGATTCATTATTCCCTGAATGTAAAACATTTCCTGCAAAGGGCAAAAAGCAGAGTATACTGATGCTTCTTGGAAACTAAAGGGCTTTTCCTGCCATATAATGTTTACTCATTCACCCCAAATACTTCGTAAGCCTCAAATTAAAACTTTTATGAAAGTAATGATTGAGAGTTTCTCTGATGATCTGTAAGACACACGGAGTTAGAGAGCATCACATGAGCTAGAAATGTGTTATGGTTTAACCCAGCAGGCAGCTAAGCACCACACAGCTGTTCACTCACTCCCCGCCCCCACCTCCCTCCCTGAGTGGGATGGGGAGAGAATCAGAACGAAAAAGAAAGTAAAAACTTGTGGGTTAAGATAAAGAGAGTTTAATAGGATAGAAATGGAAGGGAAAAAATAATAATGATAATAATAATGATATATATATATCATATATATGTATATATATATGTATATAAAACAAGTAATGCACAATGCACTCACTGACTGATGCCCAGCCAGTCCCCAAGCAGCAGTCCCTCCTGGCCAACCCTCCCAGTTTTATTGTCCCACATGATGCCACATGGTGTGGGACATCCCTCTGGCCAGCCTGGGCCAGCTGTCCTGGCTGTGTCCCCTCCCAGCTCCTGGTGCACCCCCAGCCTCCTCGCTGGCAGGGCAGCACGAGAAGCTGAAAAGTCCTTGGCTCTGTGCAAGCACTGCTCTGCAACAACTAAACATCAGTGTGTTATCAGCATTATTTTTTTCTAAATCCAAAACATGGCACATACCAGCCACTAGGAAGAAAATTAACTCTATCCCAGCCAAAACTAGGACAATATCCACCCCTTATTCCATACCATTTACATCATGCTCAGGTCCCACACTTTTACATCCCATACATCTGTTACATCTATTAATCTCTACCTACCTTGCCTTTTGATATATACACAGAGATATCACTCCCTCAGTCTATGGACCATCCATCTAAAATGTCCGTTGAATTTGTTTAGTCCATGACTTTGGGATTCACCTTTCATAACTCCTTCAGGGCAGGAGAGATGGTGTGTGGTGTTTAATTGTTGCATGCTGAGGCCAGCTCTGGTTTGTTATTTTATTGATCACATCCATTGGGATCTGATGAAGTCCATCTTGCCATTTTATTCCTAAAATCTGGTTCTCCTGTGCAAGTCCCTTGACCTTACTTTGTTTTATGGCAAAACTGGCTTTCCAAAGGATTTGGATTACTTTCTTCCCTTCCTCAAACACTTCCTCTGCTGTGTTGCCCCACATGATGATGTCACCAATGTATTGCAAGTCTTCAGGAGCTTCCCCCTGTTCTAGTGAAGTCTGGATCAGTCCATGGCAAATAGTAGGGCTGTGCTTCCACCTCTGGGGCAGCCGATTCCAGGGGTACTGGATGCCCCTCCAAGTGAAAGCAAACTGTAGCCTGTGTTCTGCTGTCAAAGGGATGGAGAAAAATGCATTACTGATATCAGTTGTGTCATACCACCTGGCTGCCTTTGATTCCAGTTCATACTGAAGTACTAGCATGTCTGACATGCAGCACTCAGCAGTGGCATGTCTTCATTCAGGCCACGATAGTCCACTGTGAGTCTCCACTCTCCATTAGACTTTCACACTGGCCATATGGGACTATTAAAGGGTGAGCGAGTCTTGCTGATCGCTCCTTGGCTCTCCAGCTGACGAATCAGCTCATGGATGGGAATCAGGGAGTCTCGGTTGGTGCAATATTGCTGCCGGTGCACCGTTGTGGTAGCAATTGGCACCTGCTGTTCTTTGGCCCTCAGCAACCCCACAACAAAAGGATTCTCCGAGAGACTGGGCAAGGTAGTTAGCTGTTCAATTTTCTCTGTCTCCAACACAGCTATACCGAAAGCCCACCTGTACCCTTTTGGGTCTTTGAAATACCGTCTCCTTCTTCTCATTCAACTGAATGAGGATATTTATAGGTTGTTTTTTTCCAAGTTATTGGCTGGTAGAAATTACTTATTTTATGGCATGGCATCATGAGTAGCTGAAAAGTCCTTGGCTTAGTGTAAGCACTGCTCTGCAACAACTAAAACATCAGTGTGTTATCAGCATTATTTTTCTCCTAAATCTAAAACATGGCACATGCCAGCCACTATGAAGAAAGTTAACTCTATCCCAGCCAAAACCAAGACAAAATGTTTCTGTTGTTTTGCCAGTTTTTTACATCTTTCCACCTTTTTAGTCCAGAAGTTTTGAATTTAGAAGCTGCAGTAGCTTTTACAAGAAGTTTACTGAGGTCATAACTTCAAGATATGGTTTACTTGAACTTCCATTTCTTTTGCATCCTGGTGAAATAGAGCATGAGAGTCTACAAGTCAGAATGGACCAATGCAATAATATCTCTACAAATCCGTCCAAGAGAAAAATCAGACCCTTAATTTCATACTTTTGAGACATATTTAGTAATCCTGCTGCTATCAACAGATGTGATATGGATAAGAAGAAGAAATCTGTAAATAAAAGATCTCAGTAGCAATCTTTTGGTCTGCCTTGTCTTTGCAGTGGTGTAACTTGAATAATACTTAGCATAAACCTCATCTTGACTTATATTGAATTCTGACTAACACCAACAAAACTTGAAAAAGGAAAAGGAAAAGGAAAAGGAAAAAAAAGAAAAAGAAGAAGAAAAAAGAAAAAAAGAAAGAAAGAAACAAGAAAAAAGAAAAAAGAAGAAAAAAGAAAAAAGAAAGAAGAAAAAAGAAAAAAGAAAAAAGGAAAAAAGAAAAAAGAAAGAAGAAAAAAAGAAAAAAATGAAATATAAAAAAAAAGAAAAAAGAAAAAAGAAAAAAGAAAAAAGAAAAAAGAAAAAAAAAGGAAAAAAGAAAAAGAGAAGGAGTAAACCACTACGGGCTGGACTGGCATGGCTTGCTGAAATGCCTTTCCAGAGAAATTGATGCTAGCCAAAGGGAAGCTGACACAGTTGCTAGTTATTTGATTTTTCAACACAATGGATCAACCTGGACTTACAGAAATGAAGCCAAAAACATTGATAAAACTGCAGTGGGCCATTCTACCCATTCAGATTCTGAGTGTCTTCCCATTTAGGGAATCATCATCATAGAGAACATTTTATTAATAATCAAGCCAAAATTAATGCTGATAAATGTGTGATCAGAGAAAGACAGAGTCCTCAGATAAAAAATTAATAATGGCTGAATAGTCTTAACATATTTCCTTTGATTCATGGGAGCATGGTTATAGCACAGGGAAATGCCATTGCTTTCATACGGAACAAATGGCTCTGTATTGACTATTGAAAGCAACAGATGTTCTGCGAAGCAATACTTCCACAAAGGGACAGTCTTGGAACAATTTTGTAAACAACCTAGCTCAAATTTTAATACATGCACTTTGAGGATGGCTGTGTGACAGAAGCTTGTGCAGATGGGTCCTGGAAGCTCTGCAATACAAAGGGCATCTAACTGAATTTGGAAAGCCTCAAGCAACCTCGTTTGTTGTTTGAAAAAGATAGTCTGAGTGTACTTGGCTATGCTTGTATATTTGTGTGTGTGTCTAACTCTCTCTCTCTGTACATACGTATGACAAAATGAGTTTTTCTTCTTCAAAAAGTTTGAAACAGTTATTATTGATCAGTATATATATATAATTTTCTGGAGTATTTTTTTCCTCACTCGACTGTTTACTTACATTATGTGATGAGCTTAAGAATGGATACTCAAAGAAAACATGGTGGAAAAGCATCTGGAAAACTCCAGTGATACTGTGAAGCTGTTTTATCTGTGTCTTCAGGGTCTGTCGCTCAGGTATACTTCCCACCCTGCACGGCTTGCTGAGGTACATCAAAGCATCACGAGGTCTGACCATTTTCTGATGATTCACTAGCAAAAGGGAGGTGCCATTTCAGGGGAAACTGCTTTGAAGGACAGGTGTCCAGTACATGGCAGACACACGTACATCTCAGGCATCTATTTCTTGCCAACTCTGCCTACTTGCTGTCAGTGTGCAGAGAGGACCGGCTGTTCCCCAAGGAATGGGGAGCCAAGGGGGAACCATGCTGTCACTTAGGGGGACAGCCATGGAGGGTCTGCACAAGATTGGGCAGAGCCGGGTGCTGGTAACAGGGTCATCGACAACCCCAGCCACCACAAGCAATGAGATAGGGCCAGGATCCAGCCATATGCAAAAGGAGATGGGGCCAGAGACAAAGACGGAGACTGACACTGCTGCAGCATCATGGAAGCAGGGGTGGATGGCCTCGGGCTGGGGTGAAATGGGACTTCTGAGCCCATGGTAAGTGGGCGGAGGTATTGGGGAACAGGTACTTCGGCCCTATTTAGTGCTCTCAGGGCCCCAGCACTTTCTGTATCACCATTTGCTTTTGGAAATCAGAGAGATGTAACAGAATGATCTTTGACTAACAGAAAGCAATATCACTGGACATATATCTAATATGTTCTCTCAGAATTCACCTGCTTTTTAACTGTGAGCAGAGCAGTACCTAATTTTTTGATGAAGTTTCTACAAAATTTTTTCCTTCCTCCCCTCTCTTACCTGTGCAGAATGGAGAAGCTCCAACCTATGCTGTAGCAAGACCACAATACCTTTTAATCCCCTGGAGGAAAACAATCCCACAAGCTGCTGGGTTAGTAAGGCACACTGACATGGCCCCAGGAGAGCTGGCAGCTTTATATCGTAAGGATCTTTGTGACTAGCTATCATCCACATCTTAAGTCATTATCATACTGAAAAACTTCCACCTGACATACAGTATCAAGAGGAAAAATGCTTAAACACTTTTATGTCACTTTCCAACACATATCACAGTGAAGAGAAGAATAAAACTCGTCTGGAGAAGGTGACTCTACTTTTTGTATTTTTTTTTTTTTTTGCTTTTCATTTGCAAAGGCAAAGATCACAGAAGGACTGATTGTTATGAAGTTTTGCAAAGACTTTAATCTTTTGTGAAACAGAAGAAATTATTGATGTTATAGATTTCTGAAGACAGTGATCTTTGGATTTGCTTATTTTAGCAGTTAGCATCATGGAGAGTCACATTTTCAGGCAGCATCCTGCTCTTCTGGTACACACATGATACAGGTCAAGATTTAGCAGGGATCTTAGGTACGTACTTTAAAGAGGAAAAATAGACTGTTAATTGAGACTACATACAAGCACTCACAGTTATCTGGCCTTGAATTTGAAGTTAATGATTTCTTTATTGAAATGAACATAAACCATACTTTTAATCTCACTGAATAAATGGGCTTTAAGAATGTATCTATGTGCCTTTTCAGTTCTTCCCAGAGTCAGAGCCTATAAGAATTAATGTTGCTGACTTAAGATCCCAGGAAAAAGCAAAGGCTTATTTATCTGTCACTTTTGAGTTAGGGGGATGAAAAATACCTGGCTGTTTTGGATAGATCCCAGTGAAAGGAGGAACAATTAAATCTCCCTAGTAAAAGTAGTATATACAAAAATTGGATTATTGCTATTTTACTGATTTGAAAAAGAAGGTTTGTTGACGTGAACCTGGTTTTATGGTCTTATATAATACTGATTGAATGCCAATGAGGTAATGTACAGGTAAAAAAAGAAAAAAAAAAAAAAGAAAGAGAGAAAGTTAGACTAACCACAAAATCTACATTAAAAAACACATTGTCTATTTCCAGAGAAATGTTGTATGAAATACATTCGTGTGGATCAAGAAAGGTATTGCTCTGGCCCTCAGGTAACACGTGCAGTAATGGCACATTACCTCCAGGGACAGCTCTAACTATTTCTGTGTTAGACATCTTCTCCTTCAAAGATAGTAATTTGCATTGGATTCAGATAAGGTTGCATACTGAATGCAAATACGATCATAATTAATACAAGGAAGGGACAGGCATAATAGTGCACTAGTATGGTTATACTATAAAATCCACTAAGTTTAGAGGAAGCTCCTGATATAAATAGCTTGCCTTCTTAAATAACACTAACAAAAAAAAAGGAGGACAAAAGTCATTGATAAACTGCCACCACTCCAATATCCTTGCATTATATTAGTCCAAAATAGCACATTGATGATGTATAAATCTGAGGAGTTACAATAGGGAAACATGAAAGGTACAAAAGTATGCATATCCAAGGGCATTTCCATTATGCAACACACTATTGTGAGTCAATAGACTTAATACATTATGCCACTGTCTGATAATTAAAAGGGAAGGGTTACTGAAGATTTTTGACTTTATTGATTTATCAAGGAGTCAATGGAAACATTAGCATATTAAGAGTCCCGAGACCCAGAATTATCCTTCTTACATCACAGTTTCCTGATAACCTGAGCAAAGTTTCAGTTTTCTTTGACAGGAGCAGTGCAGACTGTCCCAGTTGCTGTTGAAGTCAGTGGCGAAATTCCCGCAAATACTGTAGCGAGCTTTCATGGGATGTGATGTCACTACCTACTTCTCTCCTCTCCTAAGATGAATGACCTTAATTCTAGGCCAGGAATCTTAGCAGTCAGCCAGAAGATGCTTCTGGCCACTGCCCTAAATCTTGCCCAGCAGCCTCAAGAAGAAATTACCTGCCCATGTGTCTGTCCTGGTGATTCCTGGTACCAGGACTCCTTGTAGTTCCTGCTGGCATTATCCTTACCTGGCCTGGGGATACTTGCTGGATCTGCTCTGGGCTCTGCACTGGTCTGCACCGGTCCATATGAACCCAAATCTTAATTCCATGGGGGGAGAAGCTTGGACTAGGGCTAATGCCATCCATGGTCACTTAAGGAAGGTACTACTGTCATCAAAACTGCTTCTGACGGCCTAGTCTGCGTTGGTGACTTCTGCAGTGTACATGGGCCTGAGGTCATGGAATAAGCATAAATGCTCTAGATTTGACTGTGGTTGCCGCTAAGCCTGTGAACTAAATGAAAAATGAACAGATTGTGGAGGCACTGCTATCAGCTGAATGGCAGGCCTTGGTGCCAGATTGAAGTGGGGTTTTGGCATGAGCCACCAGAGAGTTGTGTATGAGTAAGAAATTAACTGCTGGCCCTAGCAGATGCCATGTACTTTATTAATAACAGTTAAAATTAGCAAGAGTAAATATAGCAACTCTAGTTTTGAATACTTTTTAAATTTTAAACTAAAATGAATTTTATTTTAAAATAAAATCCTAGAGAAGCTGATAAGACTTTATGCAACTAATTCAAGACATTCTGTAACAACAAGGGCTCACAACTGCAGCCTCAAGAGCCCACTTGATTTAATGCTTTCTAAGTATTATTTGCTTTCCTTCTGGGCAGATATAATTAGTGGCTCTGTAAGCCCTCAGAGTCTGATTTGCCTTGAAATTACAGCATTAAATCATTAATTGATTATTTTTTAGCAGCCATGTGTCTATAATTCTGATCAAGAAAATACTGCATGGGATGAGTTGCACTAGTAAATACTAGTAAATAGTAGTAGATACTGGGTCTGACTTTGTCACTTCTGCCTGTTTTTTTTTTTCTTTTTTTTCTTTTTTTCTTTTTTTTCTTTTTTTCTTTTCGTAACAGAAGGCTCATCCTGGCACATCTTGATAGTCTGGGCAGTATCCCAGTGGAGTTTCACTGCACTAGTTGCATAACCGAAGTGGATACTGTTTGGTCCAGTCAGATCCATGTGTGCATTCAACATGCAGTGTAAAGATTCACCATTTCAGTATGTGCCTGACCTTAAAAGTTCTGGGAAATGAGACAATGAACTCTCCAGCCTATTCTGTGTTTTGCAGCAGCTTGTATTCACAACTCTGCAAGTCCTGAGTAAGGGAACATCTCTGAATAGCGCCAACTGCATAAACAGCATGCCTTCTCAGTATTTGTTTCTTTAAATCGCCTTTGTGTGTTACAAGACATTCCAGGCACTCTGGTAAAAAGACAGGTAAGTGACTGTCAACAGGAATAAAAGAACCTAGCTGTTCCCTGACACACAAAACAGGCAGCTTTCTGAGTGCTTTATTAGTGATGCTCACAAACAAATGAAGAGCAATCAAGCCAGACTGACAATCTAAAACTCACCGAAAGGCATGCCATTGCTATGCAGAAGTGAGCTATGCAAAATACAAGCTGAAAAACAAAAGGCTAATCCCACTGATACACACAAGAACTAATTTAAGGAAGCCCCATATCATTCCTATTCAGAGACAGTGAAATTGTTTACTTGTTTGTATGAGGACACCTAAAGTCTTTTTCTTTGAAGTCACAGTTAACATTATACCATAAATTTTCTTTGCTGAAGCTGTAGTTTATTTTCAATCCAGTATTTCATTTTACCATGTATCCCTTCCACCTCTATCAACACTCTTGCCTTTCTCATGCCTTATGAGCATTACTTTACTCCCTTTGTTCCACCTTTCACCTCAGGCCCAAAACTTCTTCACAGAGTGTGGCCAGAAATCATTCAGGGCTGTAAGACATAGCACTGTCAAGACTTCACTGTCCACAGTGCTATACATTACAACACGAAGTCTCAAACTGTTTTTCTCATTCCTGTCCCTATGAGAGTTTGAGAACTGGTGATTCAATGTACTCCTAACCCCTTTAACATGTGGGAGTGCAAGGAGAAAGGCCAGGAGAGGCAGATATTCCCCAGTTTCAGAACTGTTAGGTATGACAAATTAATTCAGTGTATCTCCAGGGAGGAGGACTTTTGCAGTTTTTCAGAAACATGTCCCAGTCAAATAAAGCATTTTACTATTTACTGATAATGTTGCATCTAACGCTATTCTATGTTGCACTTCAATTTCAAGATGGGTTGATCACCTTGTGGCTGAAACTGCCATTGTAAGATGCCTTCTGGTAGACTGAATACTGCCAGTTGTTGTTGAAAGCATTTGCATGTGACATTTCTGAAGGAGGGATTGAGTGCATGGCCCTGAATTAAATGGGCATGGAGATCTGTGGACGTTTGTGAGAAGGCAGAAGAAGAGGCCTGGAAGTGGAAAGCTCACTTCAGGAAGTGGATTTGGAGGAAGACTGAAAGGGAGATGTAGGCTGTTATAAACGTCCACCTGGAGATCATTGTGTCTTGCTATTCACTGAAGCAGATGGAGAATCAAGGCGTGGTAGGAGGGAAGCTACTGAGGAAGGGAAGGCACCCAGAGAAGACACCTCTGCCATGGCACAAGGCTAAGGGGCGGCATGAACAACCAACGCTACTTAAGAGCCAGGCTTCTAAACACTAATCTTCTTGATCCATAACAGATTTGATACTTCTGGCTTCCTTCAGCAAATGAAAAGGGGACCTAGAAAGGTGAAAGGTGGAGAAAAATAGGGTCTGTTGATTTCTTATGGACCAGAGGAGCTGAAGAATTAGTTTGCAAAGGAGCAGTGTAAGAGCTCGGGAGGACTAAGCCCTCTGGCCCTGAGGGCATCGTATCTCTATTATAGTTATGCACAGATGCTCTCCCTGTCACTCGGGCTGGAAATGTCAGACAGCAGGCCTGGCATATGTACAAGCGCCTGTGCTCTGTTTATTTAAGTATATACTTAGAGGGTTTTGTGTACCAAAGGATGCAAACCTGCTCTGTGCTACCACCCTTTCACTTCTTGGAGTGGAAGAAAAATCATCTTGTTGAGATCCCAGTGTTCTTGCAGGCTGGTTCTGCCCTGGGGATCTCTGCAGATGGCCCTTCTCATCTGTGAGGGAACAAACCAGCTCCCAAGCACAGACATGATGCTGGCTCTGTCTGTTCCCCATGATGCTGAGTCCTTGATGGGGGGCAGGTTCAGTTTGGTTCAGTTGCCATGAGATGTTGCAGCTCATTTAAACCAACAGACTGCATGAACAGGGGACTGCAAGTTGAATTTCTCTCCTTTTTAGCTTTCCAATCAGTCTGAAATAGAGGGGCCTTTATGCTTTCCATTCCTGTGCATACACGTATGCTTGCAAATGCATTCGTACATTTAGTGGAGAGGAAATACAATAGTCATTCTTCTTGCTGATCTTCATTTAATGCATTGAGTGAGAGGAAAAATATGTGATAATGGCACAGTGTGGAAAAAAAGTAGGGCGCTATGACTAAAATACTACTCTCTCAAGGAAGAAACACTGCAGTTACTGTATGAAATATATCATAATCCAGAGGAACCTCACAGATCTCAGTTTATCCTTCATCTCTCAAAATATTTTACAAGTAAATCATCTGCTTGAGATATGTGTGATTCAGTTTGTGGTTGAACTTGTTCCTTACCTTGTCAGTTGCAATATGGACAGATTCCAGAGAAATAAATATATTCCAAAGCGGATATTCCACAAATAATGCAAACTCTGATGTGTTGAAATTTGACACAGGACACCATTTCTACTAAAAATACAGCCTTTAGGAATAAGCACAGAGAGCTCACATTCTATATTTCCAGTCAGACATTGTTTCCTGAATGACTAAGTCTTCCTTGATGTATCTCATAAACGTTTCATTTTGTATATGAAATGATGTATTGTGCTACCTGGACTAATAGGTGGGGTGGGGGCAGGTCTTCCCTAACCAAATACCCCCTTGGATGTAAGCATGGTTCTTTGCATAAGCTGTTTATAGGAATATGATCTGTGGAGAACATCAGCTCCAGATACTACACTGTGTACTTAGCAAATAATCTGAGAAAATTCACTGGTATTGTAGGATTCTGGGAGTATAACTAAGTCATAACTGTGCATTCCTGTCTGAGAGAAAAGCATGCATTAATATCTGGTTGCTTGTCAGCAATATGCAAAAAGTTTACCAAGACTACGAAAGAGAACAAAGGTTATCTTTTATTTGTGCAAATTGCTTTCAATTAATCCAATTAACTTCTATATCCTGTTGTTTCTGGCAGTAATGAACACAGAATTGTGCCAAAAGTATACTATGAATCTGATACAAAAAGATTTGGCAGCTTCACATTCAATAATTCCCAGCAACACGCTGAACCCTAAGAACTGCTCCTTCTATGATGCTGTGGTGCAAATTAAAAAGATAAATTGGAATTTAACTGGGCTGGATAAATGAGCCCATTACTGAGAGTTTAGTTCACTGTCATTTTCAGATGACAGTTAGACAAAAGATCTGTACTTTACTTGATATTGGGGATAAGTCATCACTGTAGAACTTTACAAGAAGATAGGCCTTTTAAATGAATAATTTACACGTTCCCATTGTCTTAGGAGGTCTGGACAACATTTTTTCAGGTTGTTATCAGCAGAAACACAAACAAACAGGATGTCCATGCTGTGGTAGGAGTCCATCACAAGGTCATGAATAACAATAAATACTCCTTTCCAGTTTCTGTGTTTGCACTACTGTCTTTCTTCAGTTTCCTTCTTTATCTGACTGGGAGGGTTATTTGGGCAGAATTCATGAAATTCACAGAATTAACTAGGTGATCTTCAAGGTCCCTTCCAACACAAACCACATGTGATATTCAACAAGTCATATAAGGATGGTTTTGAAAAATGGGGGCCACTGTGCCATCATCATCATGACAGGTATCACAGATATCTGGAAAATTCTTATTTCCCTCATTTTTTGCATGTCAGCAACTGCTAAGCAGGTGGTCTATGACCAATCATGAAGGGTCCATGCTTCACGGGAATCCCTTATGACAGCTTTATGTGTTATCTGGGATGAAAAGAAATGTCTGAATTTCTCCTCTGGAGGGAGGTGAAGTCCTGAGTCAAGGGTTTGTTTGATTTTTTTTTCAGTGAAACATAGGCCAGTGTCTCCAATGGATTCCCCAATTCCCAAGATAATCTCTAGAATCAAAAAGGAAAAGCTACTCTTAAGCTGATTGAGGCAATGTTGGGTGACTTATATAAATCAGTTATTCAACTTCCAAAGCAGCTCTCAATATATCCACACACTGTCTCTCAGTACCATGGACACACACAGACTCAAAGCCATGACAGCTGATGGGTGAACAAGTACTTCTTACAGGACCAGAAAATTGCATTGTGGATCAGAAAAACCTCTGCCAGGAGAACAAGTTCTTCAAATGGAAGAGATTTCCAACAAATGTAGCCATATAACATGTGGGGTCCCTCCTGGCGTTCACTATAAAATCTCTTAGTACTTATCACAGTGGAATTCCTCATCTTTCATTTATCTTTATATAGTCTGTCATTAATCTTGGATTGTGCAGTTGTATTTGGTCTTTTTTTAATCACTGGTATTGAAATTTTTCCAAAGGAGAATTACGATTTTAACTATTCATTCTTCCCAAGTCTCATCAGTTCTCTTTTTGAATGTTTCCCAGAATGCTCTTTATATCTTTTCACCCTGAACCATCGTTCTGAAACTCAAAAGGTAGCCAGGACTATACCTGAGCTGTAGGCACTGTGACTGACCCTTTAACCCATGCATTATTCCACAGCTATAATAGTGTTCAAGAGCACACTTGAAATTCACCTCCAACGTGCTCTCGTGACTCCCTATAAACAAATCAATCACCTGCTTGCCTTTTCCCTGAAATTACAGTCACTACTGAAAGAAAAGGAATGTGCATACATTAGATGTTTTTTTGGAGCTTGGTTTTATTACCCTGACAAGAACATACTGTTTCAGGCTGTCACTTCTTGCACGTTCAGCTGTAGATGGGTTTCCTAAAGGTCAAGCTATCTCATCCCAAACAGTATCAGCATGGATTGAAGAATATATAATAGTGTAGCTCTCCAGTGAGACATCAAGGCTGACTGAAGCAGAATTCAGAGGTCATTTTCTTCTGGTTTCAAAAATACATCAAATCAGAATCCTGCAAAACAATGACATGGTGCAAGTCACTAATCCTTCTAGAACATTGTGCACTGGAATTGGGTGCTGGGTAAGTTGACAATTTCAGAGAGAAATACAATGATCATCATCAGCAGAAAACATGGATGGTCCCTTGTCTCATTTTTGTGAATATCTGTAACAGGACTTACACTCAAGTGTACCTGCAGAAAAAAAAAGTTCGTGTGCAGCAGCCAGGGTTCTTCAAAGCTCTGAAGTCACTGAACCTCTGTCTATTCCTGCTTTTTGCAGAACTGCAAAGAAACAGGGTTTTGCTGCTTATCTATCTATATCCTTACACAGGAGCATAGTGAAGCTGAAAGCACGTTCAGCCACCACTGACAAAAAAGACAGTTTTTGCAAACCTTCAGAGAGCACTGTTGTCCCCACAGAATAAGCATCCTAGTGGCACTAGAAGGTGGAGCAGGTTGTTCTTTAAAGATGCTTGAAGTATGGACTTGCTCTCACTGACTACACACAAGAGAGGTAAGTAAAATCTCCACGTACAACTACTACATCTGGGATCCAAAAGCTCTCTTTGAGACATCAAGATATATAAATCTAAGAATTATTTAGAGACAGACTCTCATAGATCAGCTCCATTCTCTATGCCCAGGCTCTAGGTGAGAAGCTTTGCCTACTGGAAAACTTTGCTCAGCACAACAAATACTTTTAATTGTTCAACTCCAGTCAATGGAAACAGCCAGCTGCTGAGGTGAGTCTTTGTGAAATTCACAAGTGGGAACAAACAGCAACAATAAAGAAGAAAAGTATGTAAATAAACATTTGAACCAGCTTTTGATCCCCCCTATTGCTTTTTTGTTCTGTCAATGTAAAAGATAATTCTCACAGGTAATACAGTCATACGGCTCTCTATCATTCCCTATACTGTCTCTGGCCTGAGAGCTTACCAGATAATGGACTGGAGGAAGATGTTACTGGGCTGCAGACTTTTCTGGGTACTGTTACCTGTGAAGAAACCCATTGGAACATATCAGGCAGCCTAGTAGATGAAATTTACATATACCAGTGTTCTGCCACGTTAGGGATGCCCAAGAGTTCAGGAAGCTTATCTTCTCACCTTCCTCCAAGGCTCAGGTGCAGCAAACAGTCCTGTGTCTTACACAGGAAACCTCTGAGATCTCTGTGTTGACCATCCTACATACAACAGGATGTAAGACAAATCCAAAGTTCTCAGAATCCCAGAAGAATCTGGCATATAAAAAGAGCATGGAATCTGCCTGTTTATTCTTGCATATAGACCTCTCAATAATGATTTATTGAACATTATTTTAGGTATTAATTCTATGTAGCAATGACTACATGCTTCCTCTTAGGCAATTGACCATCATGAGTCATTTACCATTAAGATGTCCAGTTATGAATCCATTTTGTTTATATTGGCTGATTCCCCAATAATTCTATCAAATTCTGTATAAAACCATAAATATATAATTTCTCTATTTAATGTTACATAACATTTTTTTTCCCCTTAGATTTATCTTTTGTTCTTGTTTTTATTCCATGAAACAATTGAAAGCTGTGGAACAAACTGGAAATTCTTGCTTATGTTCCTCTTTCAGAAGTGCAACAGTGATTCAGTGTTGGATTAGGAGACCAAAAAAGGAAAATTATGTCCCCTGAGCAAGGGATAACAAGTTGTCACTGTATGTCGTACAACAACAATTGTGCTAGAAAGCAAAATCCAAGACTGTTATCAAAGCAGGAAAGGCCGCATACAAAGGAAAACACTTCCTTTTTCAAAATGTTTTGAAATTGTATATTAGAACATTTATATTTTAAGAAAAGAGCAAAACCAAATAAATTAGTTATTGTTGTGTTATTGTAAGAAAGCTGTAAGTAGTTGAGATTACACAAAACACAAAATCCCATTTTATCAAAGGTTATATGGAAGCCTTGTCTGAACAAAAACCTTTCTGAATAGCAGCTGGTGTCTAGACTGTCTCTGCTCTCACATACTTTCCTGTTGAATGCTGTAACCTTATTGATATAACTCCTCTTAAGCCTGATTTATTTAGGAGAGATGAAAAGGGAATGTTATCAAGTTTAGCTTTGTACAGATGACTATGGCCCAGAGGTCAGTAGGCCTGAAGCTAAGCATGTGTTAGCATATATTTTTTTCTGAACTAAGGCTGATAAAGCCTTAGACTATGGCTAGTTTCCAACTTCTAGCACTTTTTACTGCATTTTTAAGCCTAAGGTACAGTTTGTAACAACTTCACTTAAATGCCAGATAGCTGCCAGGCTCAATCATGTTGTGCAACTTTTTATTTGCAAACAAGCACAGAATACGTTTTTATTTATGTATCATTTGGGGAATATCAGGTTTCATACAGATTTAATGTGAAGTTACATATTTGTCTATAGACAAGAAATTTGCTACTTGTTACTCATCATTCTTTAGCTTAAAATATGGGAATAAGAACAATACCTTATGAATCAGGTTATCTGTCAGGTGTCAGGAGCAGTCAATCAATCATATTAGAACACCCATTTAAAAGGACTGAGTTCTAAACTCTAGTTTGAATAAGCAAATCTTTAACAATGACTTGACCCTGTTTTCATGCTTTATGTATTTCTGAAAGGTTATTCTACTCCATGAGTGTAAAGCTCATGTAAAGCTTAAAAGATCTTAACCTCCTTAGACTAGGCATTGCTGAACAAAAGGAACAAGAGCACAGAGAACCAAGTCATCTGCAGTATGCTGAGAAAAAGCTGTCACAGTCCTTCAGGGTGATCCAACAGGATACTTATTCAATGGGACCGATTATACAAATGGCTAATGAGTACTTCAGTGCTTATAAAGGTGTATGGGTCTCAGTCTCCTTTATCCTAGCACTCTTGGGTTTGAATGGATATTTAAAGTGAGAGCAGACTACTTTTACACTCTCTTTAAAGCATTTTTAAAGAAAAATTAGACCCTAAGAGAAGTTGTGAGTTTTAGCACCCTTCAGAGTCAGCTTACCCACCATTTTCTTTTTCCTGTTTCTGATTGTCACTTCAGCTTGAAGACAACAAATTTGTGCAGTTCCATGTGCACATAATTTTATAGATTTAGAAATCCATAAAGAAAATTTCAGAGTGCTCAGAAACTTCAGAGATCAGTAGAATCAGAGCAGTGCTCCTGTAGAACTTGTGGTGCAGCACAGCAGGGGGTGCAGTCACATGCAAACCAACTTCTTTGGAAAGATGATGGCAGACAGGTTTTATCATATGCATACTTCTCAAATGCAAATATGGATCTCCATAATTCATAGCTTAGCATTCTTTTAAGATTTATCATTTTACTTTCTCTCTCTCTGTAAAATTGTGTGGACATGCTGTCTGAATAATTGCAACAGTGGAGTTTGCATATGGAAGAGAGATCTACATTATGCTGTGAGGCTTCTAATACATGTCACACACTGTGAGCATTTCAACTATTTCTATTTCCAATCACCACACGGAGAACTTTCATAAACAACCTATTTCCCAAACTCAGACACATTAAAAGGTGTCTGTTTTCACTCACACCCAGGATGGGCAAATCTACTCGGACAAAAATAAGATCTGGAAGAAGTGCTTATCAGGAAACCTCAGTCAGCTCTGTATATAGCCATTTGAGAGGTCAAAGAAATGTCACCCAGTCCTTCCACTAAAATCACTGATGAACACCTTGTAAATCAGAGGCAGAACAGAGCGGTGGCCCCTGAATGGATCCAGTACATTTTAGCCACAGGCTGGGACTAGAAATCTGAAGAAGGACATACTGGAGGATAAGTGCTCTCAGAAAAATACCAGTGCTCTCAGAAAATGAAGTCATTAAGCAAATCACACCAAATCTCTTCTTGTGACACTGTCCATGGGATTTCTTCGAACAAACCTTTTGAAAGCATGTAAAATAGAAGAATTGTATTGCAAATGAGTGAGAGGGGTTTCTCCTATGACAAACTGAGGATTTATTTCTTGCCTTTCTTAGTAGCCTGGAACAAATCAGCTGGTGCTGGAGATTCATTTTCTTTCAGTAGAGCTGTTCTTCTCTTACAGACACAATAATCTATCTTCCTGTCTATAAGTAATGTGAGAAGGTTTAATGTGTATCTCTTGAGTGATAAATAAATCCACCATCTCTGTAGGATCATGTACTCTCCTTCCTGATACAAGTCTTTTCTTTGGAAAGGAGGATGCTAATTGTGGAATAAATACCTCTCAGAAATAACAATGTGGAATAAAAGATGACCTTGAAAACAGAAAGGACATTTACAGTTTCCAGTGGTAAGGCAATATGTGATAGATGCAGAGGATGCCTGGAAAAATGGCAAGATGGTATGGGATAGTTCATACATTCTCTGCAAAGCAGTTGTTAGAAGTCGACAGATCAGTTGAGTTTGGGGAGGAGAGAGGTACGGAAGTGTTCAAAAGCCCCTTAAGACATTTGCTGTGCCTGAATAGAACCTGTTTTCTATTTGCGTGTGGTTGGTGACCAGCTGAGAATAAAACTGCTGGGAAAAGTAAGCATTAGGTTGCTCTCCTAGACCATCCACTTGCTGGCACAGTCTTGTTCTCAAAACCAAACCATTTTCTACTTTTTGGCATGAGATAATTTTGGAGCTTGGATGATTTTGCTTTTCAAAAAATTATCTGTGGAAAACAAACAAACAAACAAACAAACAAACTCCTGACTGAGATGTGCTGACTATTGTATATCCCTTTAGACTCCTATACTGTTAAATTGCATCTGATTCTCCACTGCTCTGCACACAGCTCAGCAATGTTCTGGTAGTGACACCCGCTGCTGGTAGCATGTGGTATCCGTGTGCACAGGTGTAACGACCACATAGAGACACTAGATTTTGGGCTGGGATAGCCAGCACATAGCTCCCTGGCTCACCATTGGCTATGGCACATAGTTCAATATGAAGAAGGCATCAAGCCTTCCCTGACCTGCTTCCCTGCTTCTTCCAGCTTTCAGGAGCCACCATCAGCACAGACTTGATGCACTGTGATCTGAGCAGCAGGAAAGCCACTTGCCTTCTATTTTTTTCCTGTTTCGGGCACAATTTTTACCTGAATAATTCAGCTACATCATATGTTCTTCATTGATTTCAACAGCAGACATAGAAAGGCAGGGGAACCCACTTCATCTACCTTGCAAGAGTACAGCTTCAGCATGCCTGTGAAGGCACCCACAGTGCTTTTGGTCTGTCCAAGAAAGCCGTGGTGGACTACAGAGGCAGAGCGTGCCCCTGCCAAGGGCCCTGTGTCCCATTCTCCACTACCTTGGTGTCTTAGCCCTTGAAGTACTAGGTGACTACAAATCAAACAGGTATCCTACTGAGCAGGGAGTGCATACAATTATTCAAGACATGATGATTTGCAATGTAGTGGAGGAGGAGGACCTCATTATCTTTTTGAAAGACTCAAGCTGGCTATGATTGCATGTCTCTTCTAAACTTCTCGCTACAGTTTGAGGGGGGCTGATGATTTTCTCTGCCCATATCCCTGTCAGGCGGACCCCTGATGGGCTCCTAGCTGATCTGGGAGGAACATGCACCCTCAGCTCAGCTGTCATTTGACTCCACATCCTATTACCATTTCCAACATTATCTGCTATCTGCCTTCCCAGTGCCTCGTGTATTAAAGAAGATAACTCAGCACTGCTGGAACAAATATAGCACACAGCTCTCCTGTCAGGGTGCTTACTTCATTAGTCAAAGAAAAAAACGTTTCCTGTAGTTTTTCTCCTTGTAATTTTCCTGAAAGTTTTTCTGCTGGAGACCCTGCATATGTAGTCAGCCATAGCATATGTTGTCTAAAATAATTCTTGAGCTCTCTGTAAGTAAACCTTTCATCAACATTACTTATTTCAAAGGAAGAGAGGAGTGATACCAGGAGGATTGACAGCTGAATGGTGCGTGGTCCTTCCACACAATGCTCAGCTGGGAGGACATTCACATAGGGTTTTGGAGTCAGTCAACTGTGAAGTTTTGGAGGCAGTAGCAATGCTTTGCAGTCAGATAACAACCAGAGTTATTGGTAAATGCACTAATTTGTTGCCAGAGCAAGTCTAAGCAAGAAGCTGAAGGAAATGAAGTGAATCTTGCTTGTGATTTCTGATGTCTCTGTTCCACATTCACCACATGCCTGGATCACAGGTCACACAACTAATGTGGTGCCGTGTCTGCAGGGAGGTTCTGTATACTTGGGCCCCTATCCCTTCGATTTCTACCCTCAGTGAAGTATGAAAAAAGACTGTTTTAAGATCTTGGGGGCTGGTTTTGCAGCGGGAAGGTGTAAAGTAAGCCTGGAATATTTGGTTTCTTTTCTTTCTTTTCCTTTCTTCCTTTCTTTTTCTTTCTTTCTTCCTTTCTTTCTTTCTTTCTTTCTTTCTTTCTTTCTTTCTTTCTTTCTTTCTTTCTTTCTTTCTTTCTTTCTTTCTTTCTTTCTTTCTTTCTTTCTTTCTTTCTTTCTTTCTTTCTTTCTTTCTTTCTTTCTTTCTTTCTTTCTTTCTTTCTTTCTTTCTTTCTTTCTTTCTTTCTTTCTTTCTTTCTTTCTTTCTTTCTTTCTTTCTTTCTTTCTTTCTTTCTTTCTTTCTTTCTTTCTTTTTTAATTATTTGTCTTGCAGTTTCCTTTCCTGCTAGAAATACAGACACTATCTACTCTCTTTTTCCCAGAGGACTCTACAGATGACTGAAGAACTCACAAATTTATAACATCAGAAACATAAAAGCAGTAAAAACCGAGGAACAAAGAGGACATAGCTTTTAGCCAGGTTGCATAAAACTCTTTCCCTTGTCTGTTTTTGTTGACTCTTAATTAACTCAAGTACATTCCAGACACTCAAGGCTTGAGAAAACTCCAGAAACTACTTTCTCAGTCCTCCAGGAAGACAGTTAAAAAAAAAAAAAAA
>VXAA01002187.1:557298-606097 GCA_013399115.1 Anseranas semipalmata | reverse complement strand
AGAAAGAGGGAAAAAAAAAAAAAAAAAAAGAATACACAAAACAAGTGATGCACAGCACAACTGCTCACCACCAGCATACTGATGCTCAGCCTGTCCCCAAACAACAGCAGCATCCCCCCTGGCCAGCTCCCCCTAGTTTTATTGTCCCACATGATGCCACATGGGATGGGACATCCCTCTGGCCAGCCTGGGCCAGCTGTCCTGGCTGTGTCCCCTCCCAGCTCCTGGTGCACCCCCAGCCTCCTTGCTGCCAGGGCAGTATGAGAAACCAAAAATCCTTGACTTGGTGTAAGCACTGCTCAGCAGCATCTAAAAGATCCATGTACTATCAATATTATTTTCATCCCAAATTCAAAACACAGCACCACACCAACTAGTAGAAAGAAATTTAACCCTTTTCCAGCCCAAACTAGGACACCTCCAAACCCTTTGCCTGACCTCATAGGAGTATGTATGCACATTCAGCAAAAAATACAGTGACGAACTCTGTCTTGACAGGCTGCTGCTTGAATGTATACTTGATTAATATTACCTGCATTCATCGTGGTACTTGACATGAGCAAACAAATTTCAAAATAACAAGCTAGATGCTTTCATAATTCACTCTTGCAGGAATGATACAGTACAAATGAGACCTAAAAAATTAGTCCTACAGTAAACATAATCCATCGCTTTTCTAACATTTTGGCTCGTTGTGGGACACAGGTAGGATTGTATGTTACAATTATCACTACAGCATATATGTTATATAAAATGCCTATTTAAGTTTAAAAAATGTTTTACTTGTTTGTTGAGTAGGGGCTTTACCTGAAAAGATACTATCCTGTTTTGTGAAATCTAGGCTAACATTTATTCATACTTTCACTTACTGACTGTAATTCCTAAATAAATTATTTCTTTTTAACAGCTTCATCTACAGCAGAGAGTTGAGCACAAGAGCTGTCCTATCAGCAAACAGAAATTTTGCAAAGAGCAAGGTTCTAGGGACAAATTCTGGGACACATTTTAATGCAGTTTTCCTTGTACTTCCAATATTACTACAAACAGTGTTTTGTTCCTGTTCCTAGAGATTAATTTACAGTATCAGAGAACATTCAGCTGCACTTCCTATCCCTTGTAATTTTTATTCCATAATGCAAGCTGGTGTTATTTGGCTTTGCTCCTCCTGGAAGCTGTCAGCACTGTCTCTGGTCTCAACCAGCACCATAATTTGGGAGGTACTGCACTTTTGGCTTAAAGGAAAGAAAGTACATGTAGGATGTTTCTATATTCTGACAACAGTTGGGTGCAGGATGGCAGCTCTTTGGCATAATTGTAGCTGGGTGTGATTTGGAAAGAGCTGTGCTGAGACATCTCCAGACAGTGCTGGAAATTCAGTTCACAAAGGGCTTAGAAATGGAGGATGAGTACTACTGTTGCCTTTTTGTGCTGTGTTGCTGTCTCCTGGCCAAAGTCAAAGTATGAAACAGTGAGAGGTACAAAAACCTGAAGATGATGTTCCTACAGACAAAGTATTCTCACGTTACTCTTGAGGTTTTTCCCTTGCAAATCATGGGATAATATTCAGGAGCTTATGTGTGAGTGTCTAGTACTATTTGAGATGCTTTGTGGCACCTGGAAGGTTCATAAGGCTGCAGACAAGCTGTGGGTCCTACAGGAAGTCTGTACCCTTTTGGAGAGAAAGTTGTAGGCCAAGTGGGAAGCTAGGGAGGCTTAATTGGTATTAGATGGCATATGTTTATTTGAAAGATTCCTGTCTACATTGCTTCTCAGGTGAGTGCCCTGTGGCTGAAAGGAGAGGGCAAAGAGGAGAGAAGGGAAGTTCACATATATGTATGTGTAGAATGTATTTTGTCGGTTGGAGAAGTTGGCTCCTATCTCCGCCATAGCAGCTAAGAAAACTCATTATGCTTTGCATAGCATTTTATGAGTGTGCTTTTCAGCATACGAATTGTCCTTACCACTTTTGCTCTGAAAACTTGCTCCTTGCCCTACATGACTGGTGACCGGAAGCCTGAGCACATCAAGGCTCGCATACTTTGTGAGTGAGCACTCATGTAATTATATGTTGGCCTTAGGAACTGAAAGTTGTTCTTTTCCCATGTCAGGAAGGATTGCTCATGTTCCCTGAAAGCAAGTAAACTGTGTTACAAAAACTGATGGAATAATTTCATCTCTTTTATTTATAAAAATACATTTAAACACATTTTTCTTCCTTCCAATTCTCACACTGACACAGAGTCAGTGGGAGACTGGTTATGCTGAGGTTCACTGTCTGACTGGACAAAAAAAAAAAAAATTGTTCATTAGAGAATGGTTCATGGGCAATGATGCTTTTTTTTTCTTGCTTGCTTATTATAGTTGTATTGTATTCTCATGTCATGTATGAGAAAAATCAGGTCTCTTCATTTCATTTATCTTCTGGGAACAGAAAAAGTTGTTGAAGTTTTTGTTTGGACATGTGCTAATCCCTTCCCAATCTAACACAAGGTGGTTTGGAAATGGCTTTAATAGACTGCTCTGGGAATTGTTCCAAGATAATGAACACTATTAAGTAGCCAGATCTAGTTCTAGGATGATGGCTTTGGTAATTCTGTGTAGAGGAACATGCTGGTTTTGCTTTGCAGTATAATTAGTCTGTGGATGAGGCACACCTGCTTCTTTTATTTTAAAAGTAAACCATATGCTTGGTTTATGAAAACCAAACATCTGCCATAGAGATGCTAAAATATGCACCTTAAAATATCTGTTTCTGATATACTGCTAAGTATCTTAAGGTAAATTAGCAACAATGCAAATTAATATTTTAACACTGAATTTATGGTTGCTTATTTAACTCATACCTCTGCTCAAGAACTATACTTCTGACATGCATAACTCACTTGCTTTAAAAATGTCTTTTGTATTTCTGAATCATCTTTCATATATTAACCAGAAAATTTGCTTTGCTCCCATAATGAGTAAATCTCGTACATTTCTCCTCTTAATTGTACTGGAATTGATTCCTCTTGACTGTTGCTTAGCCAATGCTTACCCTAGAACGATTTAAGACCTATTTATGACCTGTCAATTGCTAGCAGAATAAGAAACATTGACTGATGGAATGACCATTTAAATCTCCCCACATATGTTGAAACTGCCTAATTTTTGTTTTTGCAATTGCATTTACAAGAACAATGCTAAAATATACCAATAAGGTAGATGAATGTGAAGGTCAGACTGTTCTGCTGGTGGTTTTCATTGTACCAAAAACTTAATTCTTCAAATGGTAATAGCTTTTAATAATGAGAAGTACCGTTATCCTACGTCTTTCCTAACAGTGTATTAAGATTGCTTGAAGTTTTAACTTTCTTTCTCCTACTTATTGTGACTAGAAAACACAATTAATACATTTTATAATTATATTGCCTAGTTACTTCATGGAAAACTCAGCCATACTACTTTAGCTTGTGTTAAAATCAGCAACCCACTCAAGGAACTTGGTGTTGTATTTTCATCATTCTGTTGTAAAATGGCAAGCTTGGAAAACAAACTAAAACATGCATGATGGCTTTGTGTCACTGAACAGCCTTTAGCCAATAACTAAATGCTTACACAAAGTAAGAGTTAGCAAGAGGGGAAAGCTTGCTCCTTTGAGACCCTGAAAGTGAGGGGGCCAGGTTTTCATGAGTGTGCTCTAAAACACTGCACTCTCCAGTAAGAGCTGCACTTAGAGACATGGCTGTTAAAAACAGAATTGATTTCTTCTGAGAGTCAGAGATGTATTTCATGGGAGGAACTAGTTTTAAAATCATCTGTTACCTGAATGGAGGTTGGATAGCTGGGTAGGTTAATAGTGTTAATTAGTGCTAATTATTATTATTATTATTTTGTATGCTTTGAGGGGAGGAAAAGGCAAAAGGAGAAGAGTAGATAATAAAAATATAAATATATATATTTTAATATATAAGATATATATAAAATATAAAAATAAAATACCTTCACATAAGGCTTTGAAAAATAACAACCAAATTACTTCAATGAAGTATTCATCTTCTTCAATGAACAACACTGGAGAACCATCTTCGATAAGAAAATGCAGATATTTAAATCAAGAGTATTTCACAGGGATTACTTTAAGAAAGTTTGGAAAATAAATTTCTTTCAACTTCATTTTCAATGAAAAAGTATACAGTTTAGTATGCTGTAGGTTAATGATAAACTTGAAATACACACCAAATTATATATCTATAATAATATACCAATGCCCAATTGATTCAACTTTTTAAAGAGAAATCCAATATTTGGGGCTGAATATTCATTCTGAGGAAAATTTTGATTCTCATTTCAATACAAGTTTAATTGCAAAGTCTCTTTTGGAAGAGAAACAATGAACAGCTCTACATGTAAATAAAGATTTGTATCAGATGGGGATGTTGCCTAGAAAGAGAAATATTCTACAGCATTAGAAGCCTAGCCTGTTTGTATTCACATATTTGGCAGCCTTAAAGAGAGGCATAAGCTAGTACTGTTAAACTTGGGAAGACAGTGTTTGTTCCTAATACAGTGTTTTAAGGTTAAAAAAGAGAGGGAGAGAGAAAAAAATTAAGACAAATCAAAACCAAGTTGTTCATTTTTGTTCTCCTAGTACCTCTTTTGAGTGCATAAAATAAAACATGGTTTTATTTTGTCTTAGCCATTTGTCAAGGAAAAAGAAAAGTTTAAATTTGTGCCTCTGTTCTTGAAAAAGCAACAAGCAACTTTTACATGATGGAATAACCTTTTCATCTAAACAGCTTTTCTGTGCTTGTGTATGTTTGCAGAAAATAACACTTTTTTTTCCTAGCATCTGTCTGTAATGCCATCTGCTACTATGCTTCAGGCAGCTTTGATTGTATAAACTTAGCTTTACAAAAAGTTTGCCAAATGCAGTGCTTTTGAAAATGGATCTTCATTCATCCACTACTAAGACACTTGATGGTGTTCAGCAGACACAATGCAGAATGTACCAACCTCAACTATAGTGAAAAAGTTTCT
Organism: Anseranas semipalmata; assembly: GCA_013399115.1. Classification (NCBI taxonomy): domain Eukaryota; kingdom Metazoa; phylum Chordata; class Aves; order Anseriformes; family Anseranatidae; genus Anseranas; species Anseranas semipalmata. Next base: position 601,081 of record VXAA01002187.1, on the reverse strand, counting down.
TGTTTCCTCAGTTCTGCTTGTGACTTCACATATCACAGACAACAGGACAAGCCTTTAGGGACAGATAACAGTATTCTGCCTGTCTGTACAAATTTGTGTTAAATACACAACCAAAATCTCTTTTAATTTCATTATTAGGTTTAACACCTCGTTCCACAGTTTAACGTCTTCTCATTGTTACTTCGGTTTCTCGTTGCTACTGAAAGACAAGTTAGTCCCATAATAATGAGTGCCACAATAACCAACAACCACACACCCTTCTATGTTATATTGACCTGAAACAAAATATGAAGTCTTGTCCTTTTTGGAAATACTTCAGTAACCATTTCTTTGGCTGTACTTGTATAGTTGTATGTCTGTTCCTCTGTTGACTAATCTTAAACTTTATGTTATATAAGCTATCTCTTGCCTGTCCCCATTGCTGCTTGCAATATGTATGGAGACAGCCTATCTGTACCTGTGTGATACTTGATACACTGCTGTGCAGAATCTGTGCCTGTGGTGTGTATTCCTCGTTCCTGAGTCTTTCTGAGAATTTTCATGTGGTATGTTGTTGCTCACATTCTTTAAACCATTTTTTTTTTCTTTTTTAAACAGCTCCCAGCTTAGAACATCCATCTTAAAAACTTTTTTAGCTCTAGTCATTGCTTTGTTAATGTGCACCTTATTTTGATATGCTTGTAGCATTAAGAAGGTCCTCTGAGACTGAGCCAGACCAGTCAGGTGAAAGGTCAGCAATATAAATATCTTGTTACTGAAAGACTTTCAGGGCTTTATGGAGGCAAAGGTTGCAGAAATGGGTAGTATTTTTTATTTTTAAGCTGATAGAATTTGCAAGAATGCCCAGGCTTTTGAACACATCAACCCTTGAGCTCTGAAGGAGGAACAGCATCACGCTTCAAGCTAAGAGCAAACTCAGAACAATTGAATTTAAGTTAATTATGTTAATCCAGTATAAAATTTGAGAGGAAAGGATGATTGGCATCTTTGGAGCAGAGAGGGATGTTAGCAAGGGAAGAAAAGTTAAGATTTTTAGTCGTTATGACATAGAAAGAAAGGCAGGTAATTATCACCAGTGGAAGTGAGAGGTTAGCAGAGGTGAGAATAGAAGTAAATAGAAGCATGCCAAAATAATCTTTTTGTATCTGTCATTTTTAGTGTCCGTTGAAACTCTGAACTGAGTTTCCATTTTCATCCTTTGGGGCTTAATTGTCAATTGTCTTTTAGACTCAGAACTGAAAAATGAGAGGTGGGCCAGTTTTGAAAAGCATCTCCTCCCATTAATAGCTAGGTGATTCTGCCCTTCAGTAACTGCATGAGTTCATCCTCATGAGTGTAACACCCCTGTTACCAGGAATGAGAAAGATGTCTTAGACCACAGAGAGTGAGTGAAGTATCCCACATGGCTTTCATGAGATGTTTTGTGCTGTGATCAACACTGATCTTGATTTGAGCCCCACTGTTTCTGGCTCAAGAGGGTTGCACACCCTGGGAGCGACAGACTTTATTTTGTCCTGTATATAAATTTCTCTCAGAGGAACTGGATGCCTTTGAGGAACCGGCGCAAGAAGCTTGCCTGATCCTTCTGGGACTAGAATATGTGAATGAAATAGCCTCAGACTGTACCCCAAAATAGCTCTGACTCTTGAGAGGCTAGGGAAACAGGGGACACCCCCTAAAGATGCACTCAACGTCCAAAAGCTGCCATTTCATTGAGTGCTGCAGGCTGTGTTGCAGTCTGCCTGTACTTGCACTCTGCAGATCACAGTTCCACAGCAGATGCAAGACAAGTGGCAGCTGAAGTGCCTATGTACCTGGAAGCCAAACATATCTAGCAGGCCTAGGTGTCACCAGTCCTGGCAAATGAACAAAAAGTTTTTAAGCTGGATGGGAAGATGGGAAGAATTTGCATGTCAGCTTTTTGTAATGTAGATTTGTTCCTAACATGAAAACTAGCAAGATATCTTTCTAACCTGTGTATTCATAGTCAGCGTGGAAAGCAAAAGTGTCTTTTCCTAACTCACAGTATGTGTCAGGTCTGTGCTTATATGGGGGTACGTATCATGCAAATACATAAATAGTATTTGCACCGCAAGAGCTTCTCAAGAATGATGTAAATCACAAGACAGTTATGGCAAGCACATTGTATTAGACTTTCTTCTGATTCATCATATAATTAGAAAAAAAGAATTTAATGTATTCTCATTTCAGAGAGAGCCTGATTTATATATTTTTAATTCCTGTTATGAAAAATGGGGGAGAAAATGTGAAAGCGAGCAAAGATGTAGGAGCTGATGGAATCAATACATAGATCAGAGGGTAGAAAAGCTCATTAAACTCTGATGAGTGAACATTTTAAATGTAGATGTTTTGAATCTTGTTAAAGTACCAAATTTCACTTTTTGAGAGAGAAGCAAAATAAATACATGTATATTAATGTAAAATGGATCATCTATTAGAAGTCTGTAATGCATTCTATGGAACAAGTAAGTTATCAAAAATTTGCTGATTGAAAGTGGTAGATGAAGAGCACTAGAATTCTTGTTAGCAACAAGAACCATGGTAGCTGAGGCTAATGTTTCCTTGGACCAGTTGTTCTTGGGAACTATAGTACTGGGTGTCTTGGAGCATTGCTGTACATACAGAGAAAAAGTCATGAAAAGTTCTGATCAGATGAAACTGATTCTTCAGAGGTGACTGTACAGCCTGAGACAGCTGAGTGAAAGGAATGGTAATCTCATGTAGCCAAAGAATTAAATTCCTTTTGAACCTGATGACAGTGCTATTACTCTAAACAGTGATAGGTGGAATTATTTGCTGCTTTTCATCCTGGAGGATCCTAATCCTGCCCTGTACTAAGAATGTAAAATGAAGTAGTATGGGATAACTAGGCATTAATGGTCTGATTTCAGGAATCCCATCCAATAAACTGTTAAACAACTACATTTGGTTGAGTCTTTACAATGGCATGAAGAAGTAATTTAGAATTTCTTTGTCCCTCCAATGTTCTGTGGAGAAAGGAGCTGTTACCATATATGCAGAATATTAGTAACACATCTGATCTTTCATTGAGTATAATAAACACAGGGAAAAACTACCCACATTCATATATGAAGAGCATGCCAGAGGCTGCAGTGCATGGTGAGGAAGACAAGGTAGCAATAATTCACTTCCTGGAGCAAAATGGCTGGGTACTAAGTAGAAAACACAAATGCATACTTGGATCTACAATAATAGCTGGTAATAGAAGGCACGAAAGACCTCAGATGGGGAGGATGACACTGGTTCAGTCCTTTTTGGAAAGTGTTCAGAAGTGTTCAGAAAACTTCCTGGAGTTGTGGAGCAAAACTTGGCTTTGTTGGTAGAGAAGAAGACACTTAGAAGGACTTAAAGAACTAAACAAGAACCTAGTAGTCCTCATACCTCCATGGAAACCTGTCTCCTGGGAGCTCCCATTTTTCTGAGAGTTGTACTTATCATTTGCACACTTCATTTCATGTCAGTTCCCTGAATGAACAGTCTTCTGCTAGTTTTAGAGAAAAGCTTATCTTCTAGGGTTAGAAGAGCCCAGGCACACAAGGAAGCAATTCAGTGATTCTCTGTGATTCCAGATGACAATGGCATATTGTCCTGGAGTCCTTTACACTGGATGGGGGTTGAGAGGGGGGTGTTCTAAATTTTCTTATATTTTCCCCACTGTGACCAAAGATTCTGAATGGCAATTTTCTGAATGAAAAATGGAATGTAAAATAACTGGAGGTACAATGAGCCCTGAGATACAGACTGGTACTGTAAGGTAAAAGGGTCAGACTTTACATTAGCTTAAGGAAATAAATAATGTTCTTGTTTCAAAGGGATTAAACAGCACAGCATTTACACATCAAGAAGGTAAATCATCTGGATTATTCTTTTCTGGAAATAAGAGCATAAGGAGCAAAAGGAGGAAAACCCTAGGAAAATGAATATCTGAGATCAAAGCCACTGTTCACCCAATATCACTGGAATAATCCACCTTCTTCCTCATCTTGCCAGACTGCCACAAAACATCATGAATTATCCTGGAGGTGGAAGCAGCAGATGGTGCCATGTATGGAACTGGCAGTTGGACCTCTGGTCCTCCTATGATGGATGTGAGCTGGACTTTGCTTCTCATTCCCAAAGGCATTTGCCATCTCAGTTGCAAACTTAGACTTTTTTAAATGGAAAAGTCAAAACATTTTCTTCTCAAAGTTACTGGTTTCTTTCTTCTCCAATCAGACTGTTCCTGTTCTTATGCTTTTTACTAGCCTGTTACTGTGGTAAAGAATAATATCTCTTCCTCATAATGACAAATTTTAGAAGATAACCGAGGAGCATGAAGGCTTTCAGATTAATACAGGCTGGTGGGTGTGTTGTATCAATAAGGACATTAGGGCAGCAGATGTTCTGTGATCCCTTTTGTCCTTAATGGTTGTTGACACTTGCAGAAAACTGTTCTTGTTGTTGATGATCACATCAGCCCTTCCAGTGCTGAATTCCTATGAGTGTCACTGGGATGTAGCTCATGACACCAGAACAAATAACTTGTACAAACAAATATTTTAATGCCTATTATCAGGGATCCTCTATACCATTCATTTCCTCTCCATAGCAGAATTGCTGTTTCAAATTTATATAAAAATGTAAATTTTTGGTGGATTTGATCAGAGTTGATAACATCCTAAGCCAGCATCACATTTACTGATGTTAATTAAGCACGCTTTCCTTCAGTATTTGGTGATAATTTGGAATAAACATGTCATTGTTTTTCAGAGTGAAGTATTCTTTGGAGTCTTTTGTGTTGTAGATTATAGGATTGAATGATATTGAATTGCCATCAGGGTAAATTCTCACACATACATTTATTTAAAACAGGCTCTCTTATTCCAACATGGAACAACTTAAAAGATTTCCCTTGGTGTCAAACCCAGATTACTCAGATGTGAGAACAAAGAAGAGACTTTCTGGCTTACTGCAAACAGCTATGTCCTGCTGTTCAACATTTACCAGTAATGTTAAAGATATCTCAAGTCAGTGAGTGCTAGCTCACTGCCTAATTTTAGTCTAGGTAAAAGTGGCAAGTTGACACAAATCACTGCATTAAATGAAACTAGCTGGATACCTCTGTGGTCAGCATGGTGTATATCATATTGAAAAAGATGTCTGCAGAATGAGAGTCTAAAACACTTACTGGATTTAAAGGTCATCTCCTGATTGGAGATATGTATGTGCTTGGCAGAATTTGACAAGAAAGAAAGCGGCAAAATTCTCTTCTAACCATGGATCTTTGAAGCTGCTGGTCTGGTCTTCAGTATAAATAAGAGAATATTGAGAATTGTGTCATTTATACTGGTCAAAGATAGCCTCAGAGATTGGTTTAGCTGTGATATAAAATGTCTGTTCCTTTTTCTTGTCGAGTGACTGTCCAGATTCAGGCAGAGTAGGCTTGTTTATTGGTTACATACAAACTAATCAATTGGGCAGAAAAACAAACTTTAAATATAGGATAAATCTAGCATGTAGCATTAAGCTCTGTAACTTCTATAGCTGCTGCATTTTATGTAAAATGTTTGGTAAAAACTCAAAAATGACTGAACAAAGTCAGATCAAAGAAAATGAGTGCATGCAACATTTTGCCACTCATTACTCTGGCTTTTGACCATTCCCTGCTCAGGAAGTCTCTGTGCCTAATGTGATTTCTGTTTTAGTTACACTCAGTAGATCTCTTCCAGTACGTGTTCAGACCTACACCCTTGAGTCCCTGTAAAATTTTAGACCTCACAGTTTCTTCGGTAAGAGGTTCCCCAGCTCTGCTACTCTTTGCATGAAGATTAACCATTCACTATCTCTATGCCATAATTGTATATATTCCCCTCAGCCCTCCCTTTACTATGCTAAAGAGATCTAACTTACCAAGTCATTCTTCATGTAGAAGCTATTGCATATTTTTGATAACCCTTCTCAAAAGGCATCCCTCTGGGGGATGGATATGGGGAAGGACCAGGACTGTGCACCAAGGAAACCATGTATATACTTAGGGTATATTAATGTTCTATTTTTGTTGTTCTTTTCTTTCTTTCTTTCTTTCTTTCTTTCTTTCTTTCTTTCTTTCTTTCTTTCTTTCTTTCTTTCTTTCTTTCTTTCTTTCTTTCTTTCTTTCCTTCCTTCCTTCCTTCCTTCCTTCCTTCCTTCCTTCCTTCCTTCCTTCCTTCTTTCCATCCTTCTTTCCTTCTTTCCTTCTTTCTTTCCTTCCTTTCTGTTCCTATACTAATAAATTATAACATTGACTTGCTGTTTTGATACGCACTGAACTGAAGTTTCCATGGAACTGTCTATGATAAACCCATGATTTTTCACTTGCCTTGTAACAGACATCCCAAAGTCCATCATTTTAAGCACAGAATTAGAATAAGTTTCTTTCCTTTTTTTTTTTTTTTCCGCATGTATCCCTTGAATTTAGAATTTGATACACTGAATTTCATCTACCATTTTATTTACCATCACTTGATTTTATAAAACTCTTCTGCAAAGCTTGACAGTTAATTCATATCTTTGGTGATACTGATCAGACTTTGTAAACTTTTTGTTGCAGCTGCTTAGTGCATGTTGATGTGTGCCCACATTCAGGGTCAGACAATGATAGCTGAGTAGTAGGGTGCCCTGTAGAAAAAGGAATTTCACAGTGGAGGAAAGTATGTGGCAGAGCAGTGCTGAACTTCTCTCCATGCTTGGTTGGGTACTGTCACTTGTTATATGATAACCTGTCAGTTCTTCTGCCTGTGATGTTGAAAGCTGGGATGGAGCTGAGAGGTCTGGTGAACTTCTGTTGTCCCACTGTGGTCAGAAGATACTGACTATAGCAGGGAAAATGTCTCTACATATTTAGAGGTATCTGGACCTCCTTCTGGTGTTTGCTTGTTTTCATCCTCTTGGCTAGGCTCAGGAATGATATATACCTTTTGTAGGTGCCCTGAGAGAATTAAAAGACCATTGGTTTCAATACATCTAGGAATCAATAGGCCCTCAAACAGTAAGCGATTTCTTTGTGTTTGTCCAGGAACAGATTTTAATATCCATTCCCATAGCTATCACAGAGAAAATAAGACAGGAACATAACCTTCCAAATGGCAAATCAACATGTTCACGTTTCAGCCTTAAATATTCATGAATATTATGTCCCTTGCTTCTTTGAAGAGTTTTGACATTTACTTAAGTAATTACTGTCACCTCTAAATGGCTGCCCGTATTTTGTCCTTTTGTAAATCCTTCTCTCGTTTTATTTATGCCTTTGTTTCATCTTAGCTCTTTGAGCCAAGCTTTATCGTGTCCGCCAGGTGTACCGTGCATACACATTCTGAATTAATCTCCCTAGTCTGTCAGACTGTAAGGAAGTTTATTTATTCAAAGGAGGTGGGAGGAGCGAAGGGAATTCAGCCTGAACAACTCTGGTCTTGGTTGTCTTTGTAAGTTCCTTACACTGGGATGTCACTTTCTATGTGAATAGTTTCAGTGCAAGCAAAGACAATGTCAAACATAAGTAGCCTCAAGTCAAATCCTTTGCCATCAACGTGCCTCAAAACAAGATGACTTATTCTTCAAAATCTTTTATTCCAAGAGCTTTGCTGCACTATACACACTGCCACCATGTAAAATCTCATAGCAATGTCCTTTCCCATCACAAGTCAAATGGCAACCCTATACCTGCAGCTAGGCACTTTGGTCTGCAACCCATCTAATACTCGCATAAATAAATGTTTCCTGAAAGAAAGTTAATACTAGGTTTCCACACCTGGGCAAGCAGATTTATAGGAACGAAATGATGTGAACAGCAGTGCAGTTGCACGAGCCTTCTCCTTTGTGTGGATGGGTGCTCTGATTATGTTCTGGAACTCTGACTAGTTGGAAAAGTTTGAGGGTGTCACTTGGAAGCTGAAGATATCGCTGATTAACTGGGAACTCAGACCTGACACATTGGTTTTAATAAATTGATAATCATGTTTAAACAATCAAGAATGCAGAATAAAGTTGGCAAAGAGTTGAAAGAAAATTGGAAGCCCTTCTCCTACAAGGCAGACTCATCCAGTTTCAGTATGACTCCTCCAGGTGATTTGGAAAAGCCTGGCTCTTAAATTAGAACAAAGTGTATCTCTGAGTGACTGTTTTCCACCTGGAAATGAGAAGCAAAAAAGAATCAGGAGGGAGCTAATTATGAGAGTATGCTGAATAAACCAAAGTTACTGTTTAAGTTTCAAAACTGTTGAAGAAATGTATGAACCAAAGCTACTCACACAAATTGATGAAGACAGTCCTGAAGAGATTTTGCCAGTGCACAGTGGAGGCTGTATAAGAGCCCTTAGATCCTGTCAAGAAGGGAGGTCTATGGAAATTCTTTGAAGGCAGTTAATGAATACAGTCAGAAAAAAAAACATTTGGGAGATGTTAGGAAAACCCTAGGGAGTGCTGAGAAAAATCATGCTAGATATCCATTATCACAGGCTCCATCTTTGGTCAAAGTATTGGAAGAGAAGGAAATCCAAGTACAGAAGAGGACTCAAAAAATAAGAAAGTTATTTCTTATCCTATATGATGACAAAGCTTGTTTAAGTTAGCTGTTACAAAGTTTATCACTTCTGTCTTCAGTGATGTAAGTTAAGTGAATGCTACACAATAGATGTCATAGAATCATAGAATATCCTGAGTTGGAAGGGACTTACAAGGATCATCAAGTCCAACACCTGGCTCCACACAGGACCAGCCAAAAATCAGATCATGTCTGAGAGCGTTGTCCAAACACTTCTTGAACTCTGGTGGGCTCAGTGCCATGACCACTTCCCTGGGGAGCCCGGCCAGTGCCCGACCACCCTCTCGGTGAAGAACCTTTTTCTAACACCCAGCCTGAACCTCCCCTGTCACAGCTCCATGCCGTTCCTGTCGCTGTCACCAGAGAGCAGAGATCAGCGCCTGCCCCTCCGCTCCCCTCGTGAGGAAACTGCAGGCCTCCATGAGGCCTCCCCTCAGTCTCCTCTTCTCTAGGCTGAACAAACCAAGTGACCTCAGCCGCTCCTCATATGTCTTCCCCTCTAGACCCTACACCATCTTTGTGGCCCTCCTTTGGACACTCTCTAGTGTTTTATGTCTTTCTTATATTGTGGCACCCAATACTGCACACGGTCCTCAAGGTGAGGCCGCACCAGCACAGAGCAGAGTGGGACAATCAGTTCCCTCGACTGGCTAGCAATGCTGTGCGTGGTGCACCCCAGGATATGGTAGGCCCTCCTGGCTGCCAGGGCACACTGCTGGCTCATATTAATCTTACCATTGACAAGAACCCCAGATCCCTTTCCAGGGGCTGGTCTCCAGCCTCTCGTCCCCTAGTTTGTATGTATAACCAGGGTTGCTCCATCCCAAATGCAGAACCCAGCACTTGCTCTTGTTAAACTTCATATTGTTGGTGATTGCCCAGCCATCTAATTTGTTAAGATCTTTCTGCAAGACCTCTCAACCCTTGATGGAGTCAACTGCTGCTCCCAATTTAGTGTCATCTGCAAACTTACTTAGTATACCTTCAAGTCCTGCATCCTAGACATTTATGAAAACATTAAAGAGAAACGGCCCTAAAACGGAGCCCTGGGGAACCCCACTAGTGACTGGCCACCAGCCTGATGTAACCCTATTTACGAGAACTCTTTGAGCCTGACCCATCAACCAATTGGTCACCCATTGTATTATATATCTATCTAGCTGTATGCTGGACATTTTGTCCAGATGGATATTGTGAGAAACAGTATCGAAAACTTTACTGAAATCCAAAAAGATTACATCAACTGGCTTCCCTTGGTCAACTAGATGGGTGACCTTGTCATAAAAGGAAATTAAGATGTCCCTAAAGGTGTAGTGGTTATTAGCAAAGTCTCTTTTTGTTTCATCACAGTGTATTTTCAAGCCCATAGATTTGGGGGAATTTCAACTGGAGAGACAAAAAAATATTGTATTTTAGTTTCTAAGATACATAAGGAAGGACAGCATATGCCAGACATGTTTATCAGATTCTCAGTTGAGAAAATGAACAGTGACCATGGAGAAAGAAATGAATGAGTAATAAACTTGTAACAAGTCAGAGTTCCCATTTTTGAAAAGCTGCAAATGGATCATGTTATTCTTAAAAGTCATACAGAATGGTCTGTAAAATGATTTATATAACCTTTTAATGCCTGTCTGTAGCTTTTTAATGTTTGTTTACCATTGAACAGCTTTGCCATTTCTTACGCTCTGAAATACCTAGCCTGCTTGCTGGACAAAGCTGCCTCAGTGAGGTTTATTCTATGTTTATGCTTTGAGCTTTGTCTTTTGGCTTGTGTGTCCGCAGACCTCAGTGAGGCTCTTGCCTGGTCTGCTGGCAGGCAACACTGCAGACCCTGAGCTACCCAAGTGCTCAAGGAATGGGTGTGAGATCATGAGGTTTTGGTGTGCTGGTTCTAGTGTGCTGCCTTGTGTGAGAGAAAAGCAGCCTGGCTTCAGTTGTCTGCCAGGAGGGAGAGAACAGGAGAAAAAGTGAATATGGTCACAAGAGAAAACCTGGTCTCCTTGGTGTCAAACTGATGGTAAAAGTGTCTGCAGGCCTGTGGAGCAAGAGGAAGGATTTATTTCTCTTTACACATGATATACAGAGGAAACAAGTTACATTAGGAGCAAGCAACTGAACGCAGTCTGGAGGAGAGACTGTAGGCTGGTTTTGTTTTCCCTCTGCAAATTGCAACAAAGAAAATCTTTTAAAAATGTTCTTGGTATTCTTGTATCACCAGTGGTGAATCTTTTCATCTCATTTTCCATGTTGTCCTTGTCAGTATTCTCTCTTGCTCTTCGTTTGCTATTGTGAATATTGCATTTGCATCTAAAAAATACAGAAAGAGAATAATAGTTTGATTTCTTCTGTGTTGTGGTGGCTGAATGGGCTATGTAGGTGTACGTAAACTACTTTATTTTTAATATTTGCCTACTGTGTACCTTCAAGTAGGTCTTGGGTAACTACTGAAGAAAATAAACTTATAATAGTATTTACTGAGAGAGTTTTTGGTTCTTAACTTGTAATTTCAGAAAAAAAAAATTATCATAATCTTTTGTTTTCCCTTTCTGTAGATACATTTGATTAATTTTTTTCTGTCGTAAGCATTTACGGAAAATGAAATTAAAACTTACTTGCTCAAACATTCACTTAAAACCAATTTAAATTCTTTCCTCATAAGAAAATTTCTCATCAAATAATCATCAAGCTTGGCATCTCTGTTCACTGAAACCTTATGATCTGTTGACTCATAAACTTGCCACTGTAGCTCAGCCGTGCTCTGAGCTCTGGGTTTATTTACCAAACAGACCGAACACAGATTTCCTTCTCTCTGCTGCAGAGTTCATAACAGATCCTGTGCAGCAGGTTAACAGATTTTGTGTGCAAGAAGAGAGAGGATTTTTTTTTTTTAATTATTATTTTGCTGTTCTGTTGAGGACATGCAACTGCTGTCATCTTCAAAAGATCAAGACAATTCGTGAGTTAATAGACCGGATATGACTTCACTAAAGCAATTTCAATCTGAGTTTATGGAAGTAAACTGTAGTGGCAGGTTTATGAATCAACAGATCATAAGGTTGCAGTGAACTGAGGTTGCGAGCTTGATGTTTCTGTGCTGGGAAAATTGCCCAGCTTCCAGAGGAACAGACAGATATTATAGCTGTGACACCCTCGTTACTTTTATTGTGTATGTCCTTTGCATTGATGTAGGTCCCAAGTCTTCATGGTTTGTAAGCAGAAGTGTCTTTAAAACTTTGCTGTGTCAGTTTTGGACTGGATCGGGACTGAAAGAGAAAAAAAGCCTTGTATCACTCCCTCTCCTCAATTTTGTATGTAATGCATAGGAATGGAAGAGCCTGCCTTCAGAGAGCTCAGTCTTGCTGTTGGCTCTTGTTTTGCTCTGCTAAGAAGCCGTCAGAAACTTACCAGAGCAGCCAGGTACAACTCACGGGGTTGCCATAATAACTAAGTGACACTCCTGGGCCACCAGCTGGGCCTGTGTACTTTCTTCATGATGCTTTTCTGCAACAGAGGTCAAGAAATGTGACCTTTTTAAGTGAATAAAATAAAGTGACTATATTTTTTTGCTACAATGTGAGAAATGTAACTTGCCTGGGGCTGGTTCCTGTGTTCATTCTGTGTCTTCACATCTTTCTGGCCATGCCAAATGTCTGCAAACCTGCCTAGTTAAGCATGGCTGACAACTGCTTTATGCTTCTGGAGGACTGTAAACCTGCTGGAGCTTTCTAGTGACAATAGCACATTGTAGCTGTGAAGGAAGTGCGAGCTCACAGCTTAATTCCACCCTTAGCTTGTAATGCCTATCTGCTGTTGGCGAGGGTGGTCTCTTCAGCCCTTTGGCTACATGTCTGTTCTCCTGGATGTACATGTGCTCCTGGTGACTTCCAAAGTGTTAATGTGAATGGGGGATAGAGAAAAAGCAACTGAATGTGAGTGCTGGAAAAGTTCATGTCTTCGTGGTTGTAATGATGTTGCTTAAAGTCCTTTATAATACATAGCTACAATACAATTTATGGCTGCAATAGTTATAGCTCTGTTCTCTGCATGACAGCTTATAAAATACTGCTTTTAGTTATTCAGAACCACACCTTTTTCCATCGCTGGTGTGGAAATGGTGCATTTAGCGAGCTAATTGGCTACTGTGGTCATTTACTCTTGAGCTACACATATTGCTTCTGTTATTATTGGTACACATTTCAAGCTGTTGTCAAAATAATATAGATTTAAAAGCGCTGACAATTTTTTTTTCAAGCAAATTTTTCACATTTTGGAAAAGAAAATCATAATAAGAGATTCTAACTCCTCAAACTGAAAGAAATTCCATGACATCTCATGGAGTTTGGTTGCCTTAAATTTCCATTCCTCTGTAGATGACTTTTCTGGTTGAACTACATATATGCAGAAGCAAGAGTCACCTCTCTGGGAGGGAAGGACCTTGTTCATCATGGATGTTGATGGCTCTAAGATTAAGTTGAGCCAGTGAAGGTGGCCAGTGAGGGAGAACTAGGACAGAAGTACAACTGAAGTACAACTTCTGTGAGTGAGAAGATTGGGATTTCTAAATTGAATTGTTCAGTATTGCTATTATTTCTCTATTAAGTGGAAAACAAGCATTTTATTAAAACCCAGTTGTGTACTGAAAACAGATTGATCAGAAATTTTCAACCCCTCACCTGGGCAGATATATACACTCATCACCTTTTTAAAATTAGGACCTGCAGCACAGCTTCTTTCTCTCTTTTTCTCACCAGTCACTCCATTCACTCAACTTTTAAAAACTCTCTCATCATTATAATGTACTATTAAAGAGATTCTCTTCTCAGGAATGTCATGGGTTTGTATAGGACACACATATCCGTTATGGAAGATATGAATTTACACTCACAGATTTAAATGTAGTTTGTAGCTTCTTTTCTAAACTTTATTTTTTTTAATGATTTATCATTTTCAGACTGCTCAGCATAGATTTCTAAAATAAACTGAATGTAATCAAATGAGTTCTTTGAGTATTTGTAAGATTCTTGAACAATTGTGTTTGAATTTGAGGTACTACTAATCATTGTTTTCATAGCTCTGAGACTTATAAATCAAGAAAAGTTCAGTAAATACAATTCTCAGTTTTAAAGGTGTCAGATATTTAATATAAAATAAACTGTATTAAGCACAGACACTAGAAATTAGCTATCATTTCCTAATTTTAAACTTCTAGGTGTTTCCAAATTTGCTGCCAAGATAAACAGAGCTTGCACTAGGAGCTAAATATCTCTTCTTTGGCCATCTGAGTTGCTAACAGAAATGTCGCTGAATTTTGAATGAGTGTCAGCCACTCAGTGAGGAACCACCCACAGGTTAAACATGGTCCAGATTCTCTCAGTACTGGGCTCAGGCACACCAGCAGCATCTTTAAATTTATAGGTAATGCACAGAAAAAGTTGTGGCGTATATATCAATGACATAATTTAAGAAACACTACTCAGCTCCAATTTGGGAAAAGCACACTGAGAGGTGGAAGGGGCAACTGGTTAGTGTTTGAGAAAAGCAATGGAAGTAAACCAGTTACAGTGGCTTTACGAGTTACCCCATCAGCCCAGCTGAGGTATCCTGACGATGAAGGTGTATTTCACCTTTCCCAACTCTGAAGTCAAATGTCTCAACTTAAACTAGGTTCACGGTGGGTCCTTGAACTACAGCTTCTGTCCTTCCCATTACTTTATATTGTATTTTGCTCATGTTTAACTTCACAGTTGCGCTCAGCACGAGGTCAACCCCCAAATTAAAAGCATATACAGCATCTAAATTTGGTCATCTAAATTTAGGTGCCTGAGTCTGGAGCTGAGCTACGCTGCTGCTGGTGTGAAAGGCTGTGAAATTAAAGCCTGCCAGCAAATACAAGATATTAGCTTATGATACATTTTGTCATAAAACATTAGTGATGTGAGGAATTTAAGGCTGAAAAAGAGATGTGTAGATGTATCATAGTTATATTGGAGACAGATCCACTTAGAGTAATGAGATAAACTTTCACACTTCAGGGCTTAACCAATTTTTTCTGATCAGTTCCTGAAGGTCATTACAAGATGTGATTGCTTAAAGTAGAAGGGGACTGGCATCACTGATCCAGAAGAGCTTTTCAATTCTCAGTTCTGTTGATTAAGACCCAGAATCTGAGACATGATTTCCTCCATGAAGAAATGATTTCCTTAATTGTCCATGACAGACAGTTTTTGTAGCATTCTCTGAAACATCTGGCACTTACTGCTCTTGGAAATAGGGTATTGGAGTTGATGGATCACAGCTGTGGTAAGGTTGTCCATCCCTACACACTGTATTCTACCAGCCATTTCCACTACATAGTCTTGATTATCCTCTGACCTTTAAGTACCATAAAGAAGCTAAAGCAAATATCTTATTTAAAAATGCTGGTGCATGAGACTCAGGTCAGTGTTAGGGCTGAGGGACCTCTTTGTCACTCATGATCTTTTTCTCTTTGGCACTTTAACACATGCAGCTGTCTGCATCTCCGATGCACCATTCTGTCCTTTTGCTTACCTTCACCTTTCGCTCACCTGCTTTTCCTGCAGATGTGTGGGGGGGGGGGGGGGGGGATAGAGAACAGTAAGGCATGAATGTTTAGTACTCATGCCCAAGGGACATGCTAACAAAGTACTAGTTTACAGGTGAGATCACTTAAACTTTACATAGCCTTCAGCTGTAATGGCTGTGTGCCACAAATTTCCTGATAGTTGCAAGGACACTCTCAGAGGATCTTCCTATTTCAATTTAGGATCCTTTTCTTCCTGGAGTTGATAAGTCACCAATATTTTGCTTATTAAAGATCTGGACAGATAATGAGTACATTTTAAGCTGACTTGAAGAAATACAGGTGCTCTTGCAAAATAATAGTTGTATGTCTGCACTGTAGACCTTAGGATTTCATGAGAAAATAGTGGCATCAAAGTACAGCAGATCTGAAGGCAGTGACTGGCAGCCTGAAGACTCTTCTGACATGCACAGCAGCAATGGGAAGGTTGACATTTCAGCTTGGGACAAAGGACTGAGTTCCCACTTGCACAAAAGCAGAGCAGAAAAAAAAATCTGAAGTATTAAAATGTGGTTGGGGACAGATCCTAACTTGTGTGGATGGGGACAGGAAAGACAATATACAAAAAAAAAAAGGTCATCTTCTTGAGACCTCTACATTCCCCAACACATTCTGAGACTTGTGCTGTCAGTGAACTTACCTGATGAATGGATGGGTGGACGGATGGGTGGATGAATGAATGGATGGATGAAGAGGCTGAAATTTTCTATGTGCCATGTTTACTCTTAATGCTCCTGAGTCAATAATACCACTAAGGAAGAAACAAGATTTTATTCAGCAGGGTATGAGCAACCCAGGAGGTTTCTGAAGAGTGTTGATAACCTCCTTCTCCAAGTGATAGAGGAGGTAATGAGGACAGGTGCTATGCGGGACCTTGTTCTCACCAACAAGGAGAGTGGGTAATGTGAATCTCTAGGGCAGCCTTGGCTGCAGTGACCATGAAGCAGTGGAATTTAAGATCCTTAAGGCAGCAAGGAGGGCACACAGCAAGCTCACAACCCTGAACTTCAGGAGAGCAGACTTTGGCATCTTCAGGGATCTGCTTAGTAGAGTACTGTGAGATAAAGCCCTGGAAGGAAGAGGGGCCAAAGAAAGCTGATTAATATTCAAGGATCACCTCCTCCAAGCTCAGGAGTGATGCATCCCAACAAAGAGGAAGTCAGGCAAAAATGTCAGGAGGCCTGCATGCATGAACAAGGAGCTCCTGGACAAACTCAAACACAAAAAGGAAGCCTACAGAGGGTGGAAACAAGGACAGGAAGCCTGTGAGGAATACAGAGAAATTGTCCAAGCAGTCAGGGATCAGGTAGGAAAGCTTTAGCCCTGATAAAATTAAATCTGGCCAGGGATGTCAAGGACAACACGAAAGGCTTCTATAAGTACATCGGTGATAAAAGAAAGACTAGGGAAAATGTGGGCCCTCTCTGGAAGGAAACAGAAAATCTGGTTACGTGGGGTATGGAGAAGGCTGAGATATTCAAGGATTTTTTTCCTTACTCTTCACAAGCAAGTTGCAGAAGGCAAAGCCACACCACCCAAATTGCCAAAGATAAAAGGCAGGGACTGGCAGAATGAAGAACCACCCACTGTAGGAGAAGATCATGTTTGAGATCATTTAAGGAACCTGAAGGTGCACAAGTCCATGGGACCTGATGAGATACTTCTGAGAGTCCTGAGGGAACTGGTGGATGAAGTTGCTAAGCCACTATCCATCATATTTGAGAAGTCATGGCAGTCTGGTGAAGTTCCCCTAACTGGAAAAGGGAAAAAAAGGAAGACAGGGGGAGCTACATGCCAGTCAGTCTCACCTCTGTGCCTGGCAAGATCATGGAGCAGATCTTCCTGGAAACTATACTAAGGCACAAGGAAAGCAAAGAGGTCATTGGTGGCAGTCAGCATAAAATCACTAAGGACAAATCATGCCCGACAAATCTGGTAGCCTTCTACAATGGGATTACAACAGTGGTGGATAGGGGAAGAGCAATTGATGTCATCTACCTGGACTTCTTGAAAGCATTTGACACTGTCCTGCCCAGCATCTCTGTAAATTGGAGAGACATGGATTTTGACTCAGTGGATAAGGAACTGGCTGGATGATCATACTGAAAGATTTGAGGTCAATGGCTTGATGTCCAGGTGGAGACAATTGATGAGTAGTGTTCCTCAGGGTTCGGTATTGGTACAGGTGCTGTTTAACATCTTTGTCGGTGCCATGGACAGTGGCACTGAGTGCACCCTCAGCAAGTTTGCTGATGATACCAAGCTGTATGGTGCAGTCAACACGTTGGAGGGAAGGGATGGCATCCAAAGGGACCTAGACAGGCTTGAGAGGTGGGCCTGTGCGAACCTCATGAAGTTCAAGAAGGCCAAGTGCAAGGTCCTGCACGTGGGTCCAGCCAAGCGTATCCTGGGCTGCATCAAAAGAAGAGTGACCAGCAGGTCGAGGGAGGTGATTCGCCCCCTCTACTCTGCCCCTGTGAGACCCTACCTGAAGCACTCCATTCAGCTCTTATATAAGAGGGACATGGACCTATCAGAATGAGTCCAGAGGAGGGCCATTAGGATGATCAGAGGGCTGGAGCACCTCTCCTGTGAAGACAGGCTGAGGGAGTTGGGGCTGTTCAGCCTGGAGAAGAGAAGGCTCTGGGGAGACCTTATAGCGGCCTTCTAGTACCTAAAGGGGGCCTACAGGAAAGCTGGAGAGGTACTCTTTGTCAGGGAGTGTAGTGTTAGGACAAGGGGTAATGGTTTTAAACTAAAAAAGGGGAGATTTAGATTAGATATTTGGAAGAAGTTCTTTACTCAGAGGGTGGTGAGGCACTGGAACAGACTGCCCAAATAAGTTGTGGATACCCCATCCCTGGAAGTGTTCAAGGCCAGGTTGGATGGGGTCTTGGACAACCTGGTCTAGTGGAAGGTGTCCCTGCCCAGGGTAGGGGGATTGGAACTAGATGATCTTTAAGGTCCCTTCCAACCCAAATCAATCTATGATTCTATGACTTCATGATTTTTACCTTGCATTTCAGCAGAGTAGGAGGTAAGGTTTTTAGCAATTTTATTTATTCATTTATTTACTTATTTATTGTTTCTACTTGTGGAATTCATAGAACTACAGAATCACGGCATGGCTGAGATGGGAAGGGACCTCTGGAGGTCACCTGGCCCAATCCCTTGCTCAAGCAGGGCCACCTAAAGCAGGTTGCTCAGGACTGTGTCCATACAGCTTTTGAACATTGCCAAGTGGGGAGACTCTCACTTGTTCTCACTGTCATTCACAGGTCTTTTTCTCTTAATTCAGTTCTCATATTCAGAAGAAACTATATATGCAGCTGTATATTGTTGTGAGCATGCTCACCTGCGTGCTTCCCCATCCTTTTTAATACTGTGAGGGGGTCCATACAAGAAAGAAAACTCTGTATCTCTTTCAAGGCCCTAAACCTTTTAACTTAAAGAAGGACTCAATTCTATTTGAACAACATTTAAAATCAGCAATGTTTAATATCCTTATACAAATCTGTTTAGTGTCCATTGGTTACGGTGGCACATGGATGAAGTTGTAAACTCTTTGAGGCACATTAAAATCAGCAGACTTGTTAGTGTATCATTATTACTTTTATTAATTGTCAATAGATCATGAAAAATTCATGAAGTATTTTACAAATAAAAAGACAGTTTTTTTTTTTTTTCAACAGCAAATCATACTTAGAAAAAAATCTCGGCCTTTGAACTGATTAGTAATCCATCCTCCCTCTTTTTTTTTTTTATGAAAATGTTTTCTTTAGATGTCCCACTTTTTTCATAGAAATAAGTTGAAGCAAAGAAATCTTGGCATTTCAATGAAGGAGTTGCTGCAATTCTGAACGTAGATACAATGTGGAGCTATCCTCCTTAGGTTTTTCTCTCTTTTTCCTGTTGTTTTGTGCAGAATTGTTTGCATCCAAATAATATGAAGTAACAGAGGTGAGTGGGGTTTAAGAATTACATACATTGAACTAACCAAGGCAGTAAAGTCAGCAGTGTATTTCTGATTCCGGCAGTTTTAGTTCTGGTAGTATTCAGCATTGAGTTATCTCCATCAGAAGCAGTAAAAATCATGCCAGCCTCTCCTCAACTTGGTGACAGACTTTCTAAAAGGAATCAAAGACCTTAAGAGTTCCTCCAGGCACATCACTACATTTTTATTTATCTTGACAATATTTAAACTTTTGATTTATATGGATTTATGATTTCGAAAGATGCCAAAGGAAGTTAATGTCACACTGAAGCAAAATATTAAAACATACAGCTGCAAGTTTGAGATGTAATGCTCTGACTTAGATACAGGTTGCACTTACAGAACTTCTGAAGCCTCTTTAAATGTCATTGTGTTATATCTGATATCCTTTACAGTCTGTGACTGCCTGCCTTAAATGATTTCATTTTATTATGCTGTGAAGCATTTGCTGACAAAAGAGCCTTCAGGATTACCTTTGGCAGTAGCCTGCATGAGAAATTCTTGATGCCACATTTCATTGGAAACTTTTATTCTTAATCTGTGTTTGCATTACTCTTTGGTGAGTTGTAAAAAGATCTATAGTTATAATAACTATAGTATAGTTAAAAAGGGTGAAAGGACAGAGCCAAAAAGAATAGTTTATGAGGGCCTGTGAAAATTGTAGAGTTAAAAACAAAGAAAATAGCAAGGAAAATATTATTTTTTTCCCTTTTCCTGGTTCTTATGTACAGAATTCAGCACTTAATACCATAAGCACCTACAGACAGACCTGTAAGGATTCCTTACCTCCTTTGAGGGTTATATCTGCAGCACAACAGTTAGAGGAAATACAGACTTCCTGAACGTTAAATATGAAGAGATGCCTACAATGTTTGCTATTAATTCTCTGAGTTTGGGATTTTAAAGGAAATTTGAAGTACCTTTTAGAAGTACTTGTCAAACTTAACTGAAGTTAATTATTTAGGCAAATTTTAGATGTGCAATATTTTTCCTTAAAGAATGAGAAAAATGTACAGAAAAAAACTATGACTTGGCCAAATAACTTGGTCACTCAGTGATGAGTGGTGTCCCTCAGAGGTCCGTCTTGGGACCAGTACTGTTTAATATCTTATCAGTGATGTAGTGGGATCGAGTGCACCCTGAGCAAGTTTGCAGATGACACCTAGCTGAGTGGTGCAGTTGATACAACGGAAGGAAGGGATGCCATTCAAAGGGATGTAGACAAGCTTGGGAAGTGGGCCAATGTGAATCTAATGAGATTCAACAAGGCCAAGTGCAAGATGCTTCACCTGGGTCGGAGCAATCCCAGACATGAGTACAAACTGGGAGAACTCATTTAGAGCAGCCCTGTAAGGAAGTATTGGGGGTTTCTAGTAGATGAAAAGCTCAACATGAGCCAGCAGTGTGCGATTGCAGCCCAGGAGGTGAATTTCATCCTGGGCTGCATCAACTGAGGCATGGCCAACACGTTGAGGGAGGTGATTGTCCCCCTCTTCTCCACTCTCATGAGGTCCCACTTGGAGTCCTGCATCCAGGTCTGGGGTCCACAGTGCAAGAAGGATGTGGAACTGTTAGAGCAGGTCTAGAGGAGGGCCACGAAGATGATCAGAAGGCTGGAGCACCTCTCCTATGAAGAAAGGCAGGAAGAGTTGGGGTGGTTCAGCCTGGAGAACAGAAGGCTCTAGGAATGCCATGTTGTGGCCTCTCAGTACTTAAAGGAGGCTTATAAAAAAGACGGAGAATGACTTTTTACGTGGGCAGATAGTGATAAAACAAGGGGGGATGGTTTTAAACTAAAAGAGAGGAGATTTAGATTAGATGTTAGGAGGAAATTCTTCATGAGGCACAGGAACAGGTTGTCCAGAGAAGCTGTGGATGCCCCATCGTGAGAGTGTTAAAGGCCAGGCTGGATGGGGCCCTGGACAACCTGATCTAGTGGGTGGCATCCCTGTCCAGGGCAGGGATATTTGAACTAGGTGGTCTTTAAGGTATCTTCCAACCCAAGATATTCTATGATTCTGTGATTCAAATGCTTTCAGACACTTTACATTTATTTTGAAATTTTGTAGTCATTCAAACTCAATGAAATATAGTAACAGAGACAAAGCTATACCCTCCCATATAACCAAAAATAAAGAACTACACTTGGAAACAAAATATATTTTTTTTAGTTTTATTTTTTTGTGTGTGTATGTGGTAGAAATTCTTTCAAAATTAAGGGAAGTAATTTAAAAGGAGGCATACATTAAATTATTTTGAGCAGCAAGCTTGGGATCAGTTCCCCATTTCAGCTGGCTTGTCTTTTCAATTGTTACACAATTGAGCCCATCTGATTATAACATGAAAGACATATTTGTGCTGTGTGCCTTTTGCAGGCTTGTTTTTGATTTTGGCATCATAGTCTCCTGGGGGAGTGGCTGGTTTTAGGCAGGTGCTTGTAAGGCTGCCGAAGCATAGGGCAGGCTGAGGAGGAGGAGGAGCACTGGGCCTGCCTTCACTCTTTGTGCCAGGTGGCTGGCAGACTGCTGGATCACTTTCAAGCACAGGCACTCTGTATTCGTGTATTTATCTTATGCAGACCTAAAATGCCTCATGGCAAAAGGTCTCTCTCTTCCTTAAGGCCCTCTTCTTCTCTGCTGTTTCACTTGTAGCCAGTAAAAAGCCCCAAAGTTTGAACCCCTCACTACAGGAAGGACATCGAGTTGCTGGAGCGTGTCCAAAGAAGGGCAACAAAGCTGGTGAGGGGTCTGGAGAACAAGTCTTATAAGGAGCAGCTGAGGGAGCTGGGGTTGTTTAGCCTGGAGAAGAGGAGACTCAGGGGTGACCTTATCGCTCTCTACAGGTACCTTAAAGGAGGCTGTAGTGAGGTGGGGATTGGTCTCTTCTCCCACGTGCCTGGTGACAGGACGAGGGGGAATGGGCTAAAGTTGCCCCAGGGGAGGTTTAGGTTGGATATTAGGAAAAACTTCTTCACTGAGAGGGTTGTTAGGCATTGGAACAGGCTGCCCAGGGAAGTGGTTGAGTCACCGTCCCTGGAGGTAATCAGAAGATGTGTAGATGTAGAGCTTAGTGATGTGGTTTAGTGGAGGACTTGGTAGTGTTAGGCCATAGGTTGGACTAGGTGATCTTGGAGGTCTCTTCCAACCTAAATGGTTCTGTGATTTTCTGATTCTGTAAATCTGGAAAGAAATGTGATCACCTTGCCTGGGACCAGCGAGGAGAAAGTACTCCATTCAGACCTACCGGGTCTAGAAAAATACATAAGTGTCTTTTTGGTGTTTTCAGCCTCAGAATTAACAGAGGGGTGAAAGACCAGTTCTTAGGGCTAGGTTTCTTCCTGCAGTGGATATCTGTCTAAAATTCTTCACACTTCAGTTTCCACAGCCTAGAACATGTCCTCTTTAGTGTGGCCTTTCAGACATGTTCTGTCCTGTCAATAATTCCAGCAGGTGTGTGATGGTATTATACATATTTTACATATATGTGCTTTAGGATACACACCCCTCTGAGCATATTACAGAAGTGCACAGTCATGACAGTGGAAGGGGGGTTGGTTGATTTGGGGTCAAATAAATTATGTTTGGCTTCGGAAGCTATTCTGGGCTTCTGAGTTTACTTCTAGTTTAATAGGTCTTTCTCTAACACTTTTTTTTTTTTTTTTTCTGCTAGACTTCATTTTCGTCATTTGTTTTCCCATTATGAAAAATGGCTCATAAAATGTCCACCAGAAACAAACTTGCTTGAGTCTTGGCAGTGATCATTAGAATAAATGCTGGCACTTTCACTCGAGAGACAAAACTATACATCAATCTTGATTGCATCATGGTAAGAAGGATGGGTCCCAGTCCAGGTTCAGGAACACAGGCACTATCCAGCAACATCTGCCTTTTGTCTTCATTGTTGTTTGGGGAGCCAAGGAAGAGGCAATAATTTGTATAGTATGAGATCTGATCATAGTCACTTTTGCAGTACAAATGCTTCGGGATGATTCAGTGTGTGAGAAAATGCTACCCTTGAAGAAGATTATTTTCTCAATCCTTTTAAACAACAACAACAACAACAACAAAAACACTACAACAATAACAAAGAGAAATGGCATTTTTTTTTTTCTCCCCGTAGAACATTAGGATGTAGGAACTACAGGGACATTGGAAAGGCATAAATAATCCATCTAAAGCTTCCCGGCATGGGATTTCACAGTAACAGCGGCCCAATATAGAAGGAAGGAGAGCTCTTTGAAAGCTGAAATATCAATGTAGAACAGCTGGGTTAAATCTATGAGATCTTAATGTTCTTGTAAATAACTCTTTGCCATGTAAAATTTGACTTTTTTGTTTGTTTGTTTGTTTTCAAGTAAGCCTGCATGTCTTCTGTCTAGTGACAGAAGGCTGGCTGTCTTGGTGAACAAGAAATATTTTGTAGCAGAGGGAAAAAGAGTACAGACATTTGCTCTGCAGTCCCGATGCAATCTGAGGACCAGACAGTTACATGAGTAACACTGAGAAGCAGAAAGACTGCTGTAGTTTTGAGCTGCCTGTCTTCAGAGACAAAGAATTAGCCTGATAGGTAAGATGTAAGCAGTGTGAAGATACCTTTTCTTCCCATTGCATATAGCAGAGGAAGAGTATAGGAGATCCTTGAGATCCATTGATCTTCAGCTGCACAGATAAATGGGAATCCTGGAGGAATAGCATGTATCTTAGACACCGAGTAGCCACCCCCATAGGTGAGGAGATGGGTTATAGATTTAGAGTTATCACTGGCAGAGCACAGTAGTTTACAACTTCCTCAGCAAAAGCTTTGTGGAAAAAAAGGCCTTATCAAGCAGTTATCTGAAAGCAATGGCTAGCAAGTTAGCAGATTCTGCTTTTTCATTTTAAGAGCTCTCCCTCCAACTACTCTTAATAGTGAACGGGTCTTAGAACTCCTCTCTCCTCTGTTTCACCAGCCAAACAGCTCCAGCTGCAATAATTAGCACAACACAACTAGAAAAGCAAGCCACATTCCACTTGTGTTGTTCTGTCAGCAAGTTGGATACTTTTCTTTGAAACAACAGAAGGATAAATCACCTGGGCTTTGGGTGCTCAACCTTTGCATGGTCAGCTTGGGTACTAAGAAAGATGAAAAATCTAGCACAAAATTCCACTGAGTTAGAAGAACTGTAAGAGATGCTTATCTCTCCATGGGAGATAAGTGTCTGGAGCAGATACTCTTCTGGGGGAACAATTATGGCACAAACACTCTTCCACTACCTGACCTCCAAGCGTGGTCTTCTCTTTAGTTGCTATTTTTTTTCCATATACTGTCATTCATCCTCCCAGCTGTAGCTTGGGAGTTTGTTGCCAAATCCTGAAAAGGGCACTAAATGTCCACCTTTAGGAATTTCCCTTGAAACACTCTTCACCTAGTTCTACCATGTCTCAAGACATTTAGAAGTACTGTGTAAGCTTTAACGACAGACAATGTCAGGACAACATGAAATTGCTTCTGCTGTGAAGGCCTATGCCTTGGACTGCAGTAAAGGCAAAATGGGCATTGCAATAACAGCATAAATACTTAAATCTAACCTAAAAGGATGCCAGCTTTGCCCTTAAGCTAAGGCAAAATGGAAACGTGCTGTATGACAGTGAGCAGATCTGTGGTCACTGAGCTCTGAACGAGCTCTAAAGCATATAACAAGCAAAAATCACTTTCTGAGAGCTGCATAGAGAGTGTTTGCTGTACCTAAGCTGGCACATGATAAAATGAATTGGTCTCCAGCACCCACTTGGGAAAAACATCCGCAATTGGACATTCACAAAACAGCTGAGATAACAGAAGGCAACTTTTTGAAGTATGATGCCAACAGTGTTCAAATAACATGAGAGCCTGAAAGCTCAGCCCAAGGTTGTGAGCTGATAACACAGAACAAGGGGGTTAGCGTCACAGCAAGTTGTGGGGAAGGTGAAACAAGTGAGAGTGCTGTGGGTCAGGTAGAAGCATGTCTGTCTACTTATCAGAGTTATTTTTTCATAGCAGCTTGCTGTTTAAGTCTTTATTGCAGATAAGGGCTAATGCTGTCCTTAAATTATCTTTGGTTGTGTAAAAGGATGATGTGTTTTGCAGGCAGAAAGCTTTTTCTCTCTCTCTCTCTCTCTCTCTTTTTTCTTTCAGATAATAATGTCCTTTTATCTATATCACATTTAATGGTAACTCCTAGAATATGCAAAATCAGGGATCCTTGAGGCTGTATCAAACTCTGGTCAACCTGAAAAGCTTGTATAATACATTTACCATGCTACAGGTTGAGGATTCTCTGAGCTAGGTTGATTAAAGTGAATCTTTCTGTCTGAAACAGTGTTTGTGTCTGGTAGCATATAACATAAAAGTTAAGCATGTTATAGTGTAACATCAAAATACTATAAAAGATCCTGGTATTGTCATTCTGTATGGTAAAGTAATAATATCTGCTAGAGAAACCTGAAGAAAAACCTGTTTCTAGTGTAACAAAAATTGGGCTGGGCTGTGGTGTTATTTGCAGCTTGTTGAAATTTTAATGTGACACTGTAAGTACATATAGAATATACATATTTGTAAATTCATAGTGGGAAAAAACAATTATGGGAGTAACACTTAAATGAATCAATGGATTTCAGAACAATTTTAATTCAAAATCCTTCCCTTACTCAAATGACAGTTCATTTCTTTTTAGTACATCCAGAGCAAGGATGGGCTCTTATGTACTTCTTGCATTTGTAGGGTATGTGTGCTCTGGCTTCTGCATAAGACAGAAAGAAGACAGATGCACCTTTTTGTTAGTGAGACACCAATTTCAGAAAGGAAAGTAGGAGCTGGTAACAGTAAGGCAGTTGCAGTAAGTAGTTATTTAGAGGAGGATCATTGCCACTCTCAGTTGACTGCACTGGGGAAGCTGGAGGTCTGTTCGGGAACACAGAAGTTCTAAGAAATGTACACTTATTATGAAAAACCCTGATTTTTTTATTGCTTATCTTTGTTCTCCATCAGAGTGCAGGGATTTGCATAATATGTGGTTGTCAGCTAGAAATGAATGATAGGTGCAGGCAGATAACTTACTAACTCAGCCAGATGGAAGTGAGTGTGCCTTTTGTAAGTCAGATGGCAACGGTGTACTGTAAGCCAATTTCATGAAAGACAGTAAACTCCCACTCATAGAAACATTCCCTTCCTCTGGCACAAGCTGAAACCCATTACAGAAATGTATTCCTCCAAATGTTCTGTTGGTCAAGAAGTTAATCAGCTCATGGCCGGCCGCATCTGGGAGATGATCTGAGCAATATATGAAACTGTCACTGAGGAAATTCACTCCAAATACTTTGTGGTGGTGCAGAAGGCTGAAGCTAGAGTGTAATTAACAGGGAATATAGAGGAAACAACTTCTCAAAATTATGCATTTTAATAAGGCACACACAGGTATGAATGCATGGTTCTAGGGATGCAGTATTTCTCAAAACAGTTGGGGTCCCAGGTTTGAGGAGTCCATCAAGCTTATGAAATAAAGTGGTTGATGGATTATTGTCTCAATCCCAGTTTATGATATAGAGAGGGAGCTTTAAATAGCAATATTGCATTTAAAGAACTGTGGAACTGAGTACTTCCCTCTTAAGCAGTATGAGATGGTTAGTCTTTTTTTTTTTTTTTTCTAATTCTTCTGCTAAACATGACATATATATGAGAACATTTCCTCGGAAATAACTGAGAGGGAAGCAAGTATGGAATACACCCCGTCAGTGTAATTCTCAGTATCTGACAGTGGAATGTGAGCGGAATGAAATTCACCTAGGAAAGCAGCACCGTTTTCTGTTAAGGAACAATCCTGTAAGATCTGAATAACTAACAGCATGGGTAATTTGACTAGCATAAACTAGGCTTAATAAACCAGAGGAAAATGAACCACAGAGGTGCAGAAAGAATGCATTTTGAAGGACAAGTAAGGAAATAGCTTTAAAAATTGTTAGGTTAAAATTCTACATAGGGGATCTAAATCTTGCTTTATCCATGGAGACATTACTAATATCTTCTGTGTTCAACAAAGCAAATTCTGGATACGGTATGAGTATACTCAGTAATTGGTAATGAAGATGACAAAAGAGACCTAACATTGTTTTAAAAAACAGATATTAATATATAGAACATATCTGCATAGTAATTTAAGTCTAGGAACTCAATCCTTATTTGCTGTTATTTAAAGTATCAGTGTTGGACACAAAGTTAGTATGCTTGTCTTCACCACTGTCATATCTAGTTTGTTCATACATGGGAAAGCCAAGGATTAGTTCTACTAACAGTTCAGATAATTTGACATAAAATGTAACCCATGGTAGCTCAAGCATTCATTACCACATTTTTATTCCAAGAAACCTGCTTTTAAAAATTGATGCAAAGTATATGTTGATGCCACAGTTCATTGTTTAATTACTTTTCTGATCAAACACATTAATGAAGGAAGACCTAATAAATCATGCAAGAGCACAATGAAGTACTTAGTTAATATGTGTTGCACTGATTAACGGTAATATAAAACCACAGCAATCTTGAAACAGTGGTTATATGTGACCATGCACAATTACAAGGGCACCTTCAAACAAATTCCTTAAGAAAGAAAGAAAGAAAGAAAGAAAGAAAGAAAGAAAGAAAGAAAAGAGAAAAAGGAGTGACACGGCATTCTCTTAAAAATTAGTACTTGAGATATTTTCTGACTTGCTTTGAGTACCAGGCTTGGAGCCTGGAACTGTGATAAATTAAGGGTATTTTAAAGTCCCAGTGAAAGGTGGATCTGCATGGTTTGGCAGAGGTGCTGCAAGATACTCCATTGTGGTTGGTGTGGGGTGGTGGGATGGGGACTCCACAGGGCACAATGCAGCGACATCCCTCTCAGTAGTCAGGAGTTGTGTGGTGAGAGTAGAAGGCAGATGATATACCTCTTCCTGCTCTCAGAGAACATATTGTGAAACATCATTTTACCAGCCCCTGTTAGGAAGCCAAAGGGTAAAATGAAAGTGAGCAAGAATAGGTTGGACTAGGTGATCTTGAAGGTCTCTTCCAACCAAAAGATTCTGTGATTCTGTGAAGAATGGCATAATAGCAATTTGAAAGAGTGAAAAGAAAAATTATGGGCAGGTCGTCCAAAAGGAGGCCATTACCACTTAGGTACGCTCTGTTCAGTGTTAGAAGGCATGTGACTGCATTTGCGCGTGACATGTGAAGTAGGATACCAAGAGGGTGGTGAGGCACTGGAATGGTTTGCCCAGAGAGGTTGTGGATGCCCCATCCCTGGAAGTGTTCAAGGCCAGGCTGGATGGGGCTTTGGGCAACCTGGTCTAGTGGAAGGTGTCTGTGCCCATGGCAAGGGGGTTGGAACTAGATGGTCTTTAAAGTCCCTTCCAATCCAAACCATTCCATGATTCTATGACCTCTTGAGTGTAGAGAGGCATACTGAGATTTCCATTTTAAACTGAGCTTCAGTT
Organism: Anseranas semipalmata; assembly: GCA_013399115.1. Classification (NCBI taxonomy): domain Eukaryota; kingdom Metazoa; phylum Chordata; class Aves; order Anseriformes; family Anseranatidae; genus Anseranas; species Anseranas semipalmata. The sequence continues at coordinate 572,399 of VXAA01002187.1, read as the reverse complement.
TTTAACTTATAAGCCACTAACATCTACTTAAAACCTACATTTCTTCTGGTGCTGTGCCCTCCCCTTACTCCCTGCAGTGACTGATTATACTTCTCGAAATCCTCTCCACCCATCCCCTCATGCCACAACATAGAAAACTTGTGGCAATGGGCTCAGAAGGGGCCCCTGGCAGACAGGGCTGCCTTGCTGCTGCTGTTGCTGTTGCAGTTTCCCCACTTTTTGCCCTGCACAGCTTCCTCCATGTCCCACTTCTGGCGTGTGTTACAGCAAGGTCTTCTTCAGCCCGCCATCACCAACAAGATAAGTGTTTGCCTTGACTTGTCTTTGCAGTTTGTCCCTAAGGGCTTACTTCCTGAAGTAGGTGCTTGCTTTTCTTTTCCTGTATGGCCTCAGAGGAGATTCCCCCACAAACTGCTATGATTAATGTATACACAACCAGCTTCCTCTCAGAAAACAGTTCCTTTTGATTTCAAAGCAAACCACAGAAAAAGGATGGAACAAGTTGTTCACCTGCCAGAGGAACTGAGGGAGCTGACCTGTTTTCCCTCAGACACAGCTGTAACTGCGAAGGAGAGAGAGGCATCGAGAATGCAGGTTCGGTTGGCTGAGCCTTCACAAGCACTTAATTCATGCGTTGCAAACTTCACTACCTTCCAGCTAAGAGAAAAGTAAGGTTACTGTTTTCTTTCTGCAGAACACCTTCTTACATGTCCTAAAGGAATTTCTCTGCAGTGGCTCCTTTTAAGCTGATTTCCCATGAGAAGAAACTGATTGTTTACAAAAGTCTTGGAAGAGGCAAGAAACCCAAATTAGATTTAAGATCCTGTTGCTGGATTATCTCCAAAAGGGGAAGCTCATGTCATTATCAAATATAAGATAATATGAGCTGTTTAAAAATACTTATGGGTCGTAGAGGAAATTCAGGAAAATGGTGAGGAAAATGGAATGGATATAATTGATTGGGTGTATTTTAATGAGGCAGGACACAACAACTCCAATGATCTTTTGATTGACAAAGATGACAAATTTCTCCTTTGAAAAGTGAAAATGAGAACAAGCAGCCCAACAACATTATGAAACCAAGGGGCAAAAAAATAAAAACAGGGCATGCTGGAAAGGAAAATGAAGCAATTCCATAAGCAGACCATTTTTAGCACTGTGTTAAAGTTTATATTTATTAATTTGATAGAATTTCTCTTCTAGAAAACATCTTGTAATTAAATAGGAATCAGCTTGGAAATAGTGGCAGTCTGGTCCTCTGACTGCCAGGTGAGTCAGCTTCTCTGTGCTCTAGTCTTCTTACAGCTACTAGAGGTCTCTCTATTGCAAATGCTATTGAGAATGGGTTTGGGAAATCATTTTCTAGCTTTGTGTTGTCATCACAGGTTGAGTCATTGTTTAGATTTAACGGAGATAACAGACGTCATATTCCTCAGAAGGGAGCAGAGATATAAACAAGATCAGTAATGATACACAGAAATAGGATGAAGGAGTTTTTGCTGTAGGTTATTTTAACAATGACTTTGGTTTAAGTAACAAAAATTAAACCAAGACAGATTAAACGAGTTAAAGTCTGCAGTCTGTAATCCCAGACTACCTAGAATGGGAACAAATATCTGTGTATGTTCAGACACTGCATTCTGAAGGTAACCTCTCTTCTCATCTTGTTCAGTTAAAGGGTCCTGAGATATTTGTGTTTGTCAGCCTCTGTTCCTGAAGCTGAAGGCTGAAAAACAGGCCTAGGAGAGGGCTCTTCTGGATCTCTTTGAGGGATGAGTTTCAAATGAACCCAGTTCATTCTTCTGTTTATGGTAACTTCTGTACCTCAGTGGAATTCCCACTGACTTGCACAGAGCCACAATTTCCTTTCAGGTGTTTGATCCCCAAAATCTCAGATTTTTTTTTTTTTTTTTTTGAAATGGTGAAGTAATTTTAAATATGTTTCCTTTAAATAAGGAAAGTAGTAATTGCAGCTCAAGAAAAAAAGACTGATTCTGATTGATTAAGAACATTAAGGAGGCTTTGGTCACTTCCAAAAATAGACTTTTCTAAACAGTTTGCTTCAATTAAGTAAGTGAGAAGCAGAGAGTTTTTTCTTTTTCTACAACAAATCCTCTAATCTGAGAAGAAAGCATTGAACCTCCACCTTTTCCTTCACAGCCTCAAAAATGAGTGTATAGAAACGTTTCATGAGAAGTGATGCAAAGGGACAGTTGTTCATGGAAATAGTTTTCTACTGCTTTCACTAATTCTATTCATCATTTCCCCAGCTTCATTAACCAAAGGGTTGTTTCCTGCTTATTTCTGGTGCAAAGGTGTCTTTCAAGGGTCTTCTTCATCATCAGTCACAAAAACTAGATGCCAATTTGCTTCCTGATCAAGCCACCAATTCATATATCCTGTGGGAAGAAACCAAGGATTGAAATGTGTGCACAAAGAGTTGGTTCAATGTGAAGTTTAATGGAACCTGAAAAATCACTGACTGTGTTAAAAACGAGCAAACAAAGGCACGTACTAAAAGTCCAAGGTCTGAACAAAAGACAAATATGGCCAGTGAGAATGGGATCTAGGTCACTAATCTTCCAGTCCCTGCATGCCACATCTGCAGAGGAGAAGGCACAGACTTACCTGCTCACCTACCTGAGCTCCCACGGGTCTCGAGGTGAGCTCTGTGAGAAATGAATGGAAAGGATGTTGCTTTCTGAGCAGGAGACAGTTACTCTCTTTGCATAATGGAAGATAACTATCCAAACACCCTGCCTTTCTTACACACCGTGCAAATGAGAGTCCAAAGGATTGCTTGAACAGTCGTCTTAAAGATAGATTGATCACAGGCATGTTTCTTGTGTGCAGGGGTCTCAGCTCAACTAGAAAAAATAATACATCATGGAATATGAGATCTATCACTGCTGCCAGATATCTGTGTTGTGATTTGGTTAATTGTTTTTTATTCTTCACCTATTTTAATAAACTTGGGAGTTACAGGCATAAAAGACACTTGTGCCATGTGACAGTTTGTTACGACAATATAGATGGTGACACCTGATGTACATTGCTTGGGTAAAAGATGACAGGGAACTCCTGCAAGCTTCAGCTATTTGTTCCTGTCTAACTCGAACAATAAAGTTCTGATACACTGCAGGCTTTTGAAATGATCTTTGAAAGTACAGATAAAGCTGCAACATGTGTTTTGCTTTAGGGCACCTCAAGAACAATGTATATAAAACACCATGTGATCATTATAAGGAGCAATTGGACAAATTAATTTAATATGTTATAAGGTTAATACATGTACTGGCCTGATGCCCACAGGGTGAGGTCAGACTTTCTTTTCACTGACACTCCCTCCAATTCCTGCACAAGGCTTCAAAGAGTGCTATATCTAAAGCTTGTTCAAGCCCTTGCTCAGTGGTTTGAAAGCTGAGTGATGTGTAGCTGTTCGCAGAAGAGATCAGGCAGGGTTCTACTGTCACACTGACAGCTAGGGGTGGGTCTGGGTGCATGGGGGGCCCTAAGGGCAGAGCAAATGGAGCTGCCTACTATGATGAGCAGAGAGGCTGCAGTGGTGCTGTCTTCAATGCAAGAATGAAATCCCTGAGAAATTAATAGCACAATACTCCTTGAGTTACTGTGTTTCAAGCAAGGCAACACTGTGCATTGCATAAAGCGATACTGCTGTGAATAGGAAAAGGGGTAAACTGGAGACCAGGCACACATGAAGGCAAAGTTAAGATTATTTGACTGCAACCTTTAGAATTTCAAATTCAGCAAGCTATGAGGATCCCTTTTGTGTGAGATTCCTTAATCAATAAGTGCGGGTCATCTTGTGTCCAGCTGTATTGACATGATTCATGCAAACGGGTTCATCAAGCCATAGACTTAAAGATCAACGATTGTGTTTGTCAGGATGTTGTGCTATTATCTGGAATGATAATACTGAACACTGATTCACCTTCTTTTTCCTAACACAAAAATCACATTAGTAAAACCAGTATAGTGAAAAACCTTAAAAAGTGATCAGAGTTCCATCACAGTATGAACAAAACCCACCTGAAATATACAAAACTTGCCAGATTTTAAAGACTAATTTATAGTGTCACAGCACTGATGAATACACAACACATAAGCAAGTATTCCTCTCCCCAGCACAGCAGTTAGGAATAAACATTATACAGACACCTGTGATGAATATTTATGGGACTAGATGTGCTGGCTACATTTTACTTTGGTTAGAAAAAAGCAACATTAGAAGAATTTGACTAAAGAGAAATAATTATGTCTTGTTATTGCTAATGGAAAACCCTTGGATGAAAGAGTTTTCCAGCCAAGCATACACACACACATACACACTCACAGGTCACATACACACACGTATACATAGTGCTGACACTACAGTATCATCTAAGCTATATATGGTATAACATCATCAAAAGCCATTGCGAAAAATCATAGAGTCATAGAATATCCTGAGTTGGACCCACAAGGATCATCGAGTCCAGCTCCTGGCTCCACACAGGAGTACCCAAAAATCAGACCATGCATCTGAGAGTGTTGTCCAAATGCTCCTTGAACTCCGTCAGGCTCAGTGCCCTGACCACTTTGGTGGGAGCCTGTTCTGGTCCCTGACCACCCTTTTCCTAATATCCAGCCTGAACCTGTTTCAACAAGACTGAAATCTTTTGTTTTGATGACTTCAGAAGGTTAGCATTTGAGCAATGCAGTGCATTAGAGTGGTTACATTTAGCAGACTACATATTATGGGTGTGTTGATACCCTCACTGACAAAGGAGAGACTGGATTGAGCTCTTTGGGGACCTCTCCATTGATGCTTGACAAGAAAAGAGTGCTACAACTCCTGGATCATCCTCACCCAAAATTTCCCCAGAAATCTGCTGTCTTAGTTTAGCATTCAGTATGTTGAACACTGTGGACCATGATCTACATTGTTAAGTGAGGTTATTAGAAATGAATTGCTTCAGTCGTGTTAGAAAACATTTATGACTGTATGTTTTGCTTGTTATATTATCATATCAGGACTTTCTTCTATTTCAAGACTTATTTTGCAGTTCCAGCAGGCTTCCTCCTAGAAATGGACTTTCATCAGAAATCAGAGTTCTTACAGCAGTGTGTTGGTTTAGGTAATTTTTCGTAGAGAAAAGGTTATTTCAACACAGAATGATTATGTGGACCGTGGCTAAGCTTATCCCTCTTGGTGCATACTGCCACTATTTCTCTCTATTCTCTTCCTCACTTGTATACACAGGCATGTAACATTTATCTCAACACTCCTTCAGAGAAGTCTTTCTTCTATAAAACAGAGAAGTTTTTCTTCTTTAAAACCAGCAAATAGATTCACTTCCACAGAAGAGAGTGGTATCTATTTCTATGAGCAGAGATTCTGCCCGACCAGAGTTACTCTCTGAGCTCACTTGTCTCAAATTTTATGTAAAATTCTGAAACTGAAGTGAAATTAAGGTTCTGGTTCTGTAATCATTGTAGTGGATAAAATCCATGTTGTTCACAGTATAAAGTATACAATTCAATATTTCATTAACAAATCTAGTAGATTTTGTCAAGATTAGGTTTATGATGGTATAAGTAGCCATAAGTTAAAAAAAAAAAAAAAAAAAGAAAAAAAAAAAGCATATCCTAATCAAAGCCATTTGAAAAAAGCCTGCAGATTTACTTCTTGTAGACGCAAGTACTTCACTGCAGACTGACATTTTTAATAAGGGTCATGGCTGAAAGTTTCCTGAATAATGTTTTGAATTATGCTGCCGGCAGAAGATTTAAATGTTGTTTGCATATGGCACATTAACATTTGTTTGCTCTTTGTTCCATTCTTGAATCACACTGCAGATACTATGGCAAGCTGTCATGCTGTAGGAATTAAAATAAATGTCATGGGCAACAAACTTATGGCATGTCATACTAAGGTATCTTTAGGGCAATTTGCAATAAAGCTTAAAATCATTTAAAAGCTTACTCTGAATTCCTTTCTTTGTGTTTTGGTTTATGACAGCACACAGAGACATGACAAGGGGTTTTCAATGGTATTTCTTTTTCCAGCAGATCTTTATAGACAGAGCTTTTCCTATTTGATGCTGAAATTGTTAAACTAATGCCCCTCTGCTTTCACCACCTTTGCCAAATAACATCAACTCTAACTGTGTTAGCTGGTGACCAGGCAGTTATCCAGGTAATCTGAAAAGATGAAAGGATGAATTGTTTGGTCTAATTGCCTGTTCTTGCTTGGTCTTAGAGAAGAGACAAGGTGGTCCTTGCTGTCACTTTTAGCCATTTAGGGTATAGCAGAGCTGGTGGGCAGTGCAGCAGGCAAACAGCTCAACCCATGTAGAAGAAGGCATGTTCAAACACCACTTCCCCAGTCTAATAGCCCAGGGAAGGTTGCATTAACTGGGCACTGAATTATGCAAAAGTAGGTGTATTATTTCCAGACTCAAGCCAGTAAATCTGTATGGATCCACACTATAGGCTTCGCAGACCAGGTTATTGGACTCTCCTTCTCAGGAGCCACTCTGCAGTATGCTTTGCCATAGCTTGCAAGGTGATGCCTAACAGCTGGATGCTGCTCAGAAGCTGCTCTGCTGATAAGAGATTTGGAGGATCTCACCAAAAAATAAGCTTGGTTTAAATTCAAAGAGATTGGTGGGAAATTTTTCCACCTATTTTCCAGGCAATGTGAGACTCCAGGAAATGTTTTGTCTGGTATCTAGCCCTTCTGCACCAACTGATACATAATACCAGAAAAAAAAAAAAAAAAAAAAAAAAAAAAAACAAGATGATATGAATTGACCAAGAATCAACCTTAGGCTGATCAGTAGAAGAACTCAATTAATCAGGAAAGCAGTGAGGCTCTGGAGCAGCCTTGCAGGTGAGACATAGGGTATGCAATAGAGACTATGGATGTTTACTGTGTTAGTACTTATATTGTGAATTTTCTTAAAGAGCATGTGACCGGGCAGAAGAGTGTAAGGCTGCTTAGTTGTCCCATGCTGGCTGGCACAGCCTGGTTAAAAGGTGAAGTTTTTGGAGAAAAGAGGAGAGGCCCTCTCCCCTGGGAACTGCTGGGCTGATTTGAATGGTAGAAGCTTTCAGAGCCTAGATGTGGCAGGTGGGGTTGGAGAAGGAGGCAGAGCTGACAGTAAAGCTGCTGCATGAGCACCGACTATATGAAAGAAGCACCATGGCTGGTTTCTGTGGGATAAACCCATGGACAGACCTTAAAGAAGAAAGAGATTTGGATGCCAGAGAAGCTACAAAATGTTACTGGTTGGGAAAACAGGATTAGAGGAAAGGACATGCCTCTCCTCCATGGGCTGGCTTTAGGCTTGTTTTCAAACTCTTGTGGTTTGAATTTTCCACTTTAAAGAAGTATTTGGTCATAATTGCTTGTGGAGCTTGCATGCCTTGTGGTATGTTTGCTTTGAGAAGGAAACATTTTTTTCTACTCCATGGCTCTGGCCATTTCAGCATCAGAGGGAGAAAAACGCACACTTGTTTTAAAATGGAAACTGATTAGTTTAATAAAAGCGCTGTAAAATTCAGTTGCTGTATTCTGGCACCAGCTGAACTTCATAATCTTGGGGTTAAGTCCATGGTGGGACATGGTGTTCATTAAGTAAGGGTGTAGGTAAGCGGACCCCAATCCTACAGAATTGTCAGCACATCCACTGGTACAGTTTTTGCAGTCAAAAAGCACTCTTCGTGCAAGGCCAAAGGTGCTTAGAGAACAGCATGGACCATAGACCATTCCTAATAGATGATATGGATAATTTTTTATTTTTATTTATTTATTTATTTATTTATGTGGGGTAGAAATCTTAGCTGTAGGGATGCAAGCTGTTCTGCTACTCAGCCAAGGATGGGCCATGGTCCATTTTGTTTGCTGGAGTAGACGTGCACTGCCACTGCTGCTTAATATACAAGCATATATTTCAGAGAAGTGTAAGCCAGAGCACTTATCTATACAGTGTGGAGACATATTGTTTTATCGGAATTTGCAGGTAACAAGTAAAATGTACAGATGGCTATTTTCTCCTGTATACAGTAGATGTGAAATTCTAGACCACTGAAGAGAAAGGGGTAAAACTGACTTCTGCAACTAAGGGTTTATCCTAAGCTTTTGTAATCTTAAAGGCTTTTTGCTGCACAGATTTTAGTGGTTTCCTAGCTTTGGTCTCCTGCTCAGGCCTGCTGACCTGTATTTCAGGCTTGACTTTCTTAAGCGTCTGCATTCTTCCTGTGAACAATTTTTCTTGTCCTGAGAATAGGAAAGGAAATTCTCTGTTAGATTGTGTAGAGAATGGGATAAGTTTCAAACAAAGCAACTAGACCGAGGAAAGACATTTCTAGAAGTAACTGGGAATGAGACTAGTTTCTCTGTAGAAAGATTCATAAAATTTCAGTGTGCTTTATATTGTAACCTATTGTACAGTGCATTGTGCCCTTGATGATGACCTGTTGGTTTGAGGTGCAATGATGTGTGATCTTTTTTTTTTTTTGTGGGCATTGTATAAAAATACGTTTTCTACTTTGACTCAAAAGTAGTGTGGCACTTCTTCTGATTGTTTACAGACTGCAGTTCAGCCCTACAAAGAGAAAAGATTAATGTCCTGCTTTGTATGTAGTCTGTGCTGTTAATGTTCACCCCTTTTAAGAGGCATTTCCCCTGGTCTTCACAGGGTGCAGCTGGAGGAAGATGATTTTTTTCCAGTCTCCCTCATGAGCTATCTTATCTGTGCAGGGACGTCGCCATAGGAAAAAGAGGTAGAACATCTCATGAAGGCCCCTCTGGGTTCACCAACAAGATAAGGTGGAGGTAGCACAAGATAGTGTTTTGAGAGGGCGGTCCATATAGACATCTTGAGTTTTGAACTGGCTGATGGTGAATGGGAAGCTCCTGAAGCTGCTGTTGGGTGCTACCGTGGTATGATAGGGATATCTGGAGTCAGATGCTGTTGCAGGACAAATTTCAGCAATATTCAGATTTAGGAGATCAGGAAAACTACTGAAATTCCTTGTAAAGAAGAATTTTTGCAGCACTAACTTAATAGCTGAAAGGGGAACAACATGAAAAGAGAGTATCAAAGAGAGAATACAAATGTCAAGATAGAAGGTAGTTTGTGCTAACAGATTGTTCTTTCTTCTCACCTGAAAAACTCCTAAGAGTTGGGCTTCCCTAGTCTACTTTGTTTCTGACTGCTGCTGCTTGCATCTGCAGCCATCAAATAAATGTATTATTAGTAACTGAATGTTTTGAAAGTGTTGAAAGTGATTTGTTGAAGCCTTTCACAAATCTTTTTCCAAGTTACCTCTTGAATTTTGATTTATGTTTCATTTTATTTTGTATTAAGTGGCAATGCTTGTTCTACCATTTGTATAATATTTTGCAGTGAACAACTGCATGGATTGTCCATGCCTCTTCCTTACTTGAGGCACACACAACTCGAAGACCTATCTGTTGTTTTTCATTGTTCTTGTTTGTTTATTTGTTTGTTTTTCTTTTTTTTTTTTTCTTTTTAAAGTTAATTTTGACTAAATGTCATCCTCTGCAGGGTGGGGTCAACTTGAAAATAAAATACCTGGACATGATGAGACACTGAATGCCTGCTGCTTTGAATTCAATGTTAGAGATGCCTTTTAGTAGTAGAGATCATGACATCGCTGGGTATAGGGAAGCAAACAACTCCTTACTCACTTGTAGAAAAAATGAATAGCACAACATGTTACAACTCTGAAAAATATTAGAACTATGGTTTGAAAATAGGAATATAATTAAAGCATGTGCCATTTCATCAGTTTCTCAGTCAACCAGAGCAAAGGCATAACTGCCAAGCAGTTTGCCAGACCATCTGTTTTTTTTCCTTAGTTTAAGAAAATCTCAGTACTTGTCATACTCAATGCTTTGATGAGACTGCTGCTTTTCAGTTCTCTAAAAATGTGTTAACTGTGTTTTTTATTTCAAAAATCGGTCATCCTAGTTCATCTAATAGCAGTAAAGTAGGACAGAAAATGCAGTAACTCACAGGATTTTGATGCCTAAACGTGTTGGACAGAAGTGTGCACCTTCAGTGCAGAGCAGTGCTATCACTGCAGCTAGCGTAGCCCCATGGGATTCAGCTAAGCTATGCTTGTGTGACACCGCTCATACACAGCTGTGTTAGATTGAGGCCTTTGGATACCCTCCTGTACCACCAGTATGTCTGCTGCTGGGGATTGACAGCAGATACAGGGGCATTGCTCTCTGCTAGCACCACTCATGTGGCTAGATTCAATTTACAGTGACTTTTACGATTGTCTAAACATTTCCACCAAGAGCAGGATCTCCTTGTTATAAGTACTGTGCATGTACCTGTGAAAGAGGGTCTGTCCAAACAAACTGAAAATCTAATTAAAGAGAGAGAGGCCGGGTGACACTCCAAAGGCATATTTCAAGTTAGAGGGAGACACACGGAAGGAATAAAAGCTTTCTGTCCCTGAACTGCGGACACTCAACCAGGTCTTCAGGCCTGCTTGTTGTGGGGTCTTACCTCAGCAGAGTGGCTGAGTATCATCTGCTTTTCCTGCCTCTCTCCTTCATCCCAGGGCTGGTACCAGGGCCTCCTTCCCCTGGTGTGCCAGACCCACACCTCCCAGGGACAGGGCATCCCTCTTCCCTCACCATGGCAGGCTTTTGGTCTTCTCAGGTAAGAAATCCTGCAACCCAGCGCTGTGGAACATCACTTAAGGTAGAGCACATCTCAGATCATTTAAAACAATCAGTTTTTGACTATTTTTTTTTTCTGTGTCTGCTTACAACTTTACAGTCCATCTCAGGAACAAGTATCTGAAAGCACTTGTGGCATGTTGGGCAGAAAATCGGGGGCAAATATCAGTGGCTCTTGAAGAGTGTGGTGTGGGGATAATTTAATGGATGTAATAGCATAAGGTGGAGGTCTGGCACTGTATGGGAAGGAAGGGGGAAGCAGTCACTACACAAAGGAATTCAGAGGCTGTGAGAGGTCAGGTATTGGGCATGGTGCACAGTCAGCAGGGAACTGCTCATTGAGTAAACTTCCACTCACATTCTGAGAGCAGGCTCTGTTAACAGTCCAAAAATCAAGTCCAAAGACAGAGCAGTTCCATATCTCCATACAAAAACCCTCCCAAAAGCTTCCAAGAGTCTCTGTGAAACAGCAGCATGGGGAAGTTGAAAATGAAGGAATAATCTTCCCTGCTGTATGTGCACTGTAGTGAAAACAAGTGGTGGCGTACCAGTTTATTAGGATTATAAAATAGCAATTAATCTTTCCTCAGACATGGATCAATGCCTCCTTCACCTGGCATGTCGCAGGAGCACAGGGGCTCACTGAGCTCGGTACCCATTTACCAGAAGGTGGTGCTGGCTGGTCACCCTGCCTTACCATCAGTTATTAAAAGGATTACTCCAGTATAACTTGTTGCCTTGGGATGCAGGAGTGCAGCAGTGTATTTTTGTTTTGCAAATTGCTGTAAAACAGCTGCTGCATGGTATTGTTCAGATGGCATCCTAGTGCCTGGAGAAACAGAGGAGTACTTGAAACTTGGAAATCATAAGCTGAACGTCCACCTTTGAATTAAGAATGAGAAAAAAAACAACAACAGAATCAGAATCACAGAATCACAGAATTGTTCAGGTTGGAAGAGACCTCCAAGATCACCTAGTCCAACCTCTGACCTAACTCTAACAAGGCCCACACTAAACCATATCTCTAAGCTCAACATCTAAACGTCTTTTAAAGACCTCCAGGGATGGTGACTCAACCACTTCCCTGGGCAGCCCATTCCAATGCCTAACTACCCTTTCGGTAAAGAAGTTTTTCCTAATATTCAACCTAAACCTCCCCTGATGCAACTTTAGCCCGTTCCCCCTCGTCCTGTCACCAGGCACGTGGGAGAAGAGACCAATCCCTACCTCACTACAGCCTCCTTTAAGGTACCTGTAGAGAGCGATAAGGTCACCCCTGAGCCTCCTCTTCTCCAGGCTGAACAACCCCAGCTCCCTCAGCCGTACCTCGTAAGACTTGTTCTCGAGACCCCTCACCAGCTTTGTTGCCCTTCTCTGGACTCTCTCGAGCACCTCCATGTCCTTCTTGTAGTGAGGGTACTTGTGGTAATACTTACTTGCCCTTTTCTTTTAGATATGTATGTTTTTTCATAGGAAAAGAATGACTTTATTAAAATTAATATTAAAATGCAAACTTAGGGCTTGCTTTTACAGTTTCTCCTCTCAATTACTGCTTGTTTTCCTTGTTTCAAGCAAAACAAAACAAGTGTTTGCAGGCAATGGTAAAATATTTCAGGGGAAGAGTTGATGCTGTTGGAGTTCAGCTGCTTAAATTAGAAATACAAATGATAGATCTAGCACAAGCTGGGAACTCTCTTGACATTGCTATAATGCTAGGTACAAGTCATTTCATGCTTCCTTGCTCTTGCAAAATGTGTGAGCAAATTGTTACTGAAAGGTAAGATATTGGGGTGGTCATGTGAATGCCAAGAAGGCATTTATTTGCAGTTAATGTATAGCAAAACATTTCTCTTCATACTTCTAATATGAACCCCAACGTAAAGTCTTGATAAGAGACAAACTCTTAATGAGTTTGTTTTTGGCAGTAGTTAAACTGTACAAGGGGTCTTGGATTTTTTTTTTTTTTTTCTCATTAGAAATCTTAAATTTAGTGCAAGGATGTTATGCAGACTGTGCTCACATTGGGTATCCTTCCCACAAGAACGAAATGTGTTCCTTAACGAGTGGTACAAGGTAGAAGAAATTGATTCTGAGGGTAAGTGGAGAAAACCCCTCAGACGAGAGAGGCCAGTGGTCTGTAAATGGGCTTTTTTTATTTTCTTGGAGTAACATGTCTATATAGAACTCATACTAATAATTTTCAGCTGTAGAACTGAAATTCTTTCTATTAGTGGAACAGAGAGATGTCTTCATTATTAATTAGCAAAATCATGACATGATTTGGACAACAAGCAATAGATTCTTCATGTAAGAAGACTTCAGTAGAAAAAATAAGAAAATACCACAGGAAAAAAAATGGCATTTTTTTTAAATGCACTGATAAGTATGCCATCCATAATTGTATCCTTTTCTGTATGTGTTTTTTAGTGAACTTTTTGTCTGTATGTGTGAAACTTTCATAATTAGAAAACTAAGGAGGCCTGTGGTGTTTATCATCTTTTTTGGCTTGTTGTTTAATTTTAATTATTGTGTATTTAATTTTATAAATTAACAAACTTATAATCAGATACTTATTTACTACAAACAAACAAACAAAAAAAAAACCACATGCCTCAGTCATTCTTGATATCACATATTGAAAATATCATTTGAATTCTGAAACCATATTAGTAGAAATATTATTTTTCCATTTTCTGCTTGGTATGAACTTTGTAGGAGCAGGTGACTAACAAACAAACATTGAATGCCTATGAAAAACACATAAAAATCTAATGAGAGTTATATAAAAAAAATAAAACTGAAAGGGAATCAAGAAAAAATCTATTTTCCTAAAAAAAATGAAAAATAAAAATACAAAATATTTCTTCTAAGTAAACTGTAGGTAAGAAACATACAGGACTTTGTTGGTTTTCATCCACCTTATCAAAAGGCTGACCTTTGTATCTACCCTATCAAAAATTTCCACTGTGATTGAAAATTCGGAAAACAAGACCATTTCTACCTTGGACACCAACGCCTTTCCTTTTTCTTCCTCTCCATATGTTCTTCACTGTGTCCTCTATTTTGTTTCTTGGTTCCTCCTCCTAAGGACCCTGGTCACCTCTGGCAGCTGCTTTAGGAGCCTGGTTTTGGTGCTCTTTCTCACCTCCAGAAGGCTGGTAAGAAACAACAGCATGGATCTGCCCCCTCCATGTAACCACAGTGTTTCCTTTGCACAGCGCCTTCTTTCCTTCAGTTTGGGAAGGTTTGACTGGTAGCTGTTCAAGAACATAAGAAAGGTTATGATTACAAAAACAAAACAAAATAAAACAAAAAAGCAATTTTACAGAAACATCTTCAATTAAGTTAGTTTTATTTAGCCAGCCCACGCACAGCATTATTATTGTTATCCAAGCCTAGTGTAATAGTTACTCTGAATAATTTTGTCCTGTTTCAGAAGTTTGTTGTACTTGTTTTCAGACAACTTACAGAACGTCATAGTTCTGTGCATTTCTTTCTGAAACACATCCAGTTCTGCAGTGAAACATCTCTCCTTGAGTCATGCCTTTCAAAAATGTGAACAAACACTGTTTCATCTCTCTGTCTCACAAGTACTGTATAGGCACGGTAGGCAGATATTACCACAGTCCCATTAAAAGTAATTGCAGGCAGTGATGCAGACAATTATTTCTGACTGACCAAGTTGTTGATCTTTTCAGTTCAAGAAAACAATATGAAGGTCTTCTGCCCTTTTTCCCTATCTTGTCCTGTTTAATTGACAGGCCAGCATTACTTACAATTTACTGCAGATTACCGTCTCCTGTCAGAAGATGTTTTGAATTCAGAACATGGTCTTACATTGCTTTACTGCTAAGGTTAATTAACACTTCTTTTTGCTGATATCAGGAACAGAAATGTGAAGGAAACAAGAAACTGGCATAAATGGAAATCTGCCAATTATAGTCTGCAAACATGAGTCCAGATATTGTTTGATGACAGTAATAAGACAAACAAGTTTATCATCTCTATTTTATAGAAAACATTTTTCCACATTTCAAGTCAGTATGCATCTATAAAGCATAAATATTATCATTTCTGTCTTTTAACTCTCTCTTTTTTTATTTTTTTTATTTTTTTGGTACAGCAGTCTTATTCACCTTTTGAGGTATCCTTGATTTTCAATTATTTCCCCATTTATTTCTGTCTTATCTGTTAATTCTTCCCCAAAATACTTCCAGTGCATACCTCTTCCATTTCCTCTATCCTGAGGTGGAAGCCCTCATCTTTCCCTAATGATTTCTCAGCCATTGTATAGCAATTATTTCTTTGGCCTTTCTAAGTTCCAGTTTCTACAGTTCCACTAATTTTTGAGACAGAAAAAAAAAAAAAAAAA
>VXAA01002187.1:535866-557269 GCA_013399115.1 Anseranas semipalmata | reverse complement strand
TGAAAAAAAAAAAAAAAAGAAAATTCACACTTGGATAACTCCAGAAGATCCATATTTATATCAATTAAAAAGCTGGTTTCTGTGAAAATCATTCACAGCCTCCCATCCACGGAAAGATGAATTCCTTCCTACAGCCCCCTATGGGAGAAAGAAGTGCTTTTCCTTGAAGAAGCCTTTCCTTGAACCCATACCACTCATGGAGACATGGGTGGGTTATGAATATAACAGTTATACTAGGTGCAATAGGAGATGCCATCCAGTGCGGTTGTCTCCAGGCAGAGCAAGAGCTTCTTCTCCTCCACTTTCTTCCCCAAGCATGTCAAGTAGGATTGCTTTAAGTTTAACCTTGAATTGAGCTGAGGAGAAGAAATCACAGAAAGCATACTGATACCTCAGCATACTTATCCCCACTATGTTTGTGCCACACTCTGCAGATGTTTTTCTGTCTTGACTTCCTCACTGTGAAATGGCTGTATAAATTTAAATCTGTTTTTTCTTCCAAACTGAATTGCTCTTGTTCTCTGATTTTATGTTTATCTACTGAAAAAGACAGGGATACTTCCTCTTTATCTACATAAGGTCTAACATGGCTGTAGGACCAGGTTTCTAAGAGAAAAGTCAAGATAATTTTATGTAAATGAGATGAGGCAAACACTCATTTAGGTACAGCCCTAGAACGTGGGAGCACTACCAAAGGGCACCCTCATTGTAACCACATTATTCATGATTCACTGAGGACTTCTGGCAGATTTTGAGAATTTCGTGTTTATGTAAGTTCACTTGAAAAGTATATGCAATTCAAAAAACAAACAAACAAACAAACAAAATCGATCAAACAAACAAACAAAAACAAAAAAAAACAGGGAAATATATTGCTAGAAAAGAGTAAAATGACAAGAAATGGGTCTACAGAAGTCAGGTGTCAGTGGGAGGAACTGGAACTGAAAATAAAGGTGGTGTTTGTAGAAGCTGTAGAAAACCAACATCTTTTCTTCATTATGAACCTTAGACTAATATGAGGAAAACTGCTGGCAAGACTTCTCTGTTTAATTATTTCATGGTCATCCCAGACAGACCTTTGCTTATTTTTCCGTAATATCCCAGATATACCCTTCCTTGGAAAATCCAGATTGCAGGAGAAAAATAGCAATTTCATTTAGGGCTTAATGCTCTCTCTAGCATGGAAAGTGGGGAATTATCTGCTTCTTTAATGCTTAGAGTGAACCCATTNAATTAGACATAGCTACTGCATCAAAATGGAATCTACTATAGCAGGGTATGATAGGTTAATTGGACCATTATTGTTGGATGATACAATGCAATTATCACCTCTGATTTTGATATAATGTGGAAATGTAGGTTCACAGTCTATTACAACCTATTGTAAAATCTCATGACTGGTATGAAATTAACCATGTTCAACATAGTAGTTAGGAAAAAAAATCTTAGTAGCACTAGTGTTGGCATACCTCCAGTTCCTTAAAAATACCAAAACTGTTCTTCATAAATTCAGTATTCTGCAAATTAAAAATAAGTACATTCAAACTGATTCTGTCTCTTTGGGACTAGATTATAATTCTGCAAAAGGTACAGTATTAATGGTAGACTACTTTGAAGAGCTACTCCAATACACATCAAATTAAGAAGCTGAAAATTCCAGAATAACTTAATATGTTGTTATTTTTATAAGGCAAAGGAAGCAATATCAGTTTAAACAAATCCGTATGCATTAAGAATATCACCAAAGACTCGAAGGGCAGGAAATACGATCACTCTCCCAAAGACCAAGCAGAAAGTTTTTACCATTATCATTCTTAACTGGCATTTATCTTGACTACACCCACATCTAAGCCATTATGCTTCTTAAGGTGAGAGGTAAGATGAAAAGCTTCAGTTTCTAGCCTGAGTAATCTTTAACACACAAAGATGTCCTCCAAGTAGAAATAATTCTCATGCACTTCATGCTCTCTTTACAAAGTTGAAAATCCCCGTAGCCGAACATTTACTTTCCCTAGCATTCTTAGTATTTACATTACATAGATTTTTAAAAAGGAACTGGAAGACTAAGGAAACCTTTTTGGTTGCTCCATGGCAGCTGTGTGTATTATTCTCTTAAATTAAAAACTATGATTTAGTTAACCTTACAGATCAGTGATACTGTTATTCACAACTTTTGCATTTATGGTGGAAAGTTATGCAGCTAAAATAAAACCTGTATTATCTCTATGAGCTGTAATCATATTTAACACTTTGAACAGGGGAAGCTAGGAGTGTGTTCCTGGAATGCTTTCTGTCTGGTGTTTGCAGGTCTGAGCAGTGTCTGAAATTCAGCAACATGGGTCTCTCCTCAGCCATTCTTGTTAGTCAGGCAAACTGTCTGGAAACTAGGAATTCCCCAGAATGTCAGCTGTTCTGTAAAAGAAATTACTTATAAATATTTACTGGGAATGGGACTGCAGGAGACAGAGGAGAGATGAAATGCATTTATAAACTTGTTACTAAAAAGCTGTAATGCTTCTGGGAAAAGCAATTCACTGGTCACTGAAGCTGCTCCTTCGGGCTGTGGTCTTAAAACCTTCTGGTTTAAAGACACAAACATTGTGAGATTTATTCAGAAAAACAATTATCCATAACTGCGCTGCTTTCAAACACTAGTTCTACAGATCATTTGATTCATGCTAGCCTCTCGAATAACTCTTCGATAAATTTTCTACCTGCGTGTGCAGTAGTCTTCATTGCTGTTTTTCCAGACACACAAATCTGAAAATGCACTTACATATTCATCTGTAAGGATTGTGAAAGATGTCTGTCCTTTTGGTGTGAGGGGCAGTATGTTTTGAGTTATTAGGGATTCAGGATGAAAACAAGAGGAGGTATTATACTGATTACACAAAAGACAATAGAGCTCACAGTGGATACTTCCCTCTTTAAGAAACAGCAAATAATTAGTATCCTGAGACACTTGAACAATGTAAGTAAATCTGTTCCAGCATCCAAATATACTTACAATTAGGAACTTTTTCTTGAAGTCAAATCTAAATCTTCTTTGATGTAATTTAAGCCCGTTATATTTTGCCCTAACCTCAGGGTGGATAAAGAAGATTTTATTAGTGTTTCTTTTTTCATCTACCTTTTCTATAGTTGAAGACAGCTGCACATCACCTTGGGCTCCTTTTCCCTAGACTAAGGAACACAAATTTCTTCAGTCTACAGGACTTCTAGTCCTTAGATAATTCTTCATAAAATCATAGAATCACAGAATTATAGAATGGTTTGAGTTGGACCTTTAAAGATCATCTAGTTCAACTCCCCTGCCATAGGCAGGGATATCTTTCACTAAATCAGGTTGCCCAAAATGCTGTCTAACCTGTCCTCGAACACTTCCAAGGATGAAGCATTCACAACTTCTCTGGGCAACCTGTTCCTGTGCCTCACCACCCTCTGAGTAAAGAATTTCTTCCTCATAGCTAGTCTAAACTGAACCTCTTTCAGTTTAAAACCATTACCCCTTGTTGTATCACTACACCCCCTGACAAAGAGTCCCTCCCCAGCTTTCCTGTAGGCCCCCTTTAGGTACTGAAGGCCGCTACAGGGTCTCCCCAGAGCCTTCTCTTCTCCAGGTTGAACAACCCCAACTCCCTCAGCCTGTCTCCATAGGAGAGGTGCTCCAGCCCTTTGATCATCCTCGTGGCCCTCCTCTGGACTCCGTCTAATACGTCCATGTTCTTCTTGGCTGGGGGCCCCAGATCTGAATGCAGTACTCCAGGTGGGCTCTCACAAGGGCAGAGGAGAGGGAGAGAATCACCTCCTCCAAGGGGATTGCCATGGTTGTTTCCTTTGAATCTTCCCTAATTAGTCAGCAGACCTCAGGAAAAAAAAAACAAAACAGCCTGGACCCAGCCTCTCAGCTGAGCCCTTTCCAATGCTGAGCAGAATGGAAAGATCATTTCAGCTTTTCAGCAATGATGCTCCTCTTTGTAGTTTGTGATAGAATTACCATTTTAAAAACAGCATAATATCAGTGACTCAACTTCAGCTGTAAGCCTTTTAAAGCACTATCCTCATTTTGAAAGCTCTCAAACATTTTTCGATTAGCACACTGCCATTGTTATGACTTTTGTGAGATATAGCTCTCAGCAGCAGCAAACAGAAATTATAGGAGACCTCTAGCTGGAACTCTGTGGTACTCAGAAGGGTTGTATTTCAAAGAAAAATGTGAACATGGACTTTCATATATGCTGTCTGTCCTAGAGAAATATGATTTTGTCTGAAGGGGAAGCAATAGATTTAAAGCCAAATAATAATATCTTAGCATGTATTTTCAATTAATTGTTGTAAATGCTGAATGTTGTTTTGTCATCTGTTATCAGAAAGAACAGCAGGCTATATTAAATTTCTTACTCGATGCAAGGGATTCAAAGGAAAATGCACAGTTCTTGTACCTGGTTGGATTTCCTTATTAGCTACAGTAGTTTTTATGTTGTAATTTTTATTCTGTGTTCCGTGGAATCAAATACAATTGTTAACAGTCGTATTCTAAGGGACATCTAGAAATAAAGAGGAATCCTTGAAATTCTGCCTTCCCTACTAAGAAAACACTATCACTTAAATGAATGCTTCTAGGAATGCCTCAGGAATAGTATACACAGGATGGATCACTTTAGATTTGTTAAAATAATGATGCCTCATAGAAACCTTTTTTAGCTCTTTTTACCTCCAACTATGTTGAAAACAGTAAAATATTGGCTTTCAAATCCATTAGCAGTCATTGGATGCTTTCCTTTATGAGTAAAACTGAGACCAGGGGGAATTGTGCTGCCAGCCTGCAAGAAATCCGTGTCAGAATTGGGCATATATAATGAATTCTGGTCGTAAAGGTGCAGAGCTAGTGTTCAGTTAAAGAACTGAAGGACAAAAAGTGGTTATAAAGCTAACTGAGACAAGCCACACAAAATTGTGTTTAGGTACATGCTGTTACTAAGGTGCACAGATGAAGGAAGCTGTGTGAAGGAGAATGTGAAAGCCATCAAATGGCCTGAGCGCAGATATCGTGCACATCCTGATGAACATGAGACAAAAGCAGTCTCCATCTTATGATGATCCTCAGAGTTCTTGATTACTGCCAACTCTCACAACCTTTCATGGACTGCTGGGCATTCTTGGTCTCAACCTTTTAACTGAANATGAAGACACTTTTTTTTTTTTTTTTTTTTTTTCCGTTTCACAGACACCAGTGAGTTATGGATTATAGTTGTGGAGTCATTCCTATAAAGAGACTTAAATTACAAAGCTCTTGCTGTCTCCTGCAGATATTAAAGGCAAACTAAAATTTTAGTCTGAACAAATGTGTCACAATGTTGACATTTTCCAAGATCTATATCAACAATGTGGATAAGATAACTTCCAGTACTTAACACCAAATAAGAAAATTGGTGTTATAGCTTTAGTTTGGTTTATGTTATTCAGCTTTATTTTCTTCGTACACAGAAATAACTTTACTGATCATTTCAAGCTGTTTGATCCAAAATCTGGTGCACACATTTTTTTTTCTTTGTTTTTTCTCTCCTGATTGTTGGTTATTTCATCCTTTCATACAGCTGAAAAGAAAAGAAAAGAAAAGAAAAGAAAAGAAAAGAAAAGAAAAGAAAAGAAAAGAAAAGAAAAGAAAAGAAAGAAAATTGCGATATATCTGGTATTCTAATTTTGAAAAATAAACAGTATTCTTTGAGAAACAAAAAGTTTTAACATATAAACTCTTTCATATATGTGTATGTATTTTTTCATCCATTGATTTAAAAATATAATTTGCACCCAGTGTAGAAATTCCATGAATATCTTCCATCAAATATAGTAGGCAGCTACAGAACTGATTAATTTATCTTTCTTATATGAAGTCAGATGCTTACGGTTCATTTTTTTCCCACTGTCTCTACATTTTCTTTTATATTCCAATGCAAAGCAGATACGAAGGATCTGAGGTTCACTTCACTTCACTGTTCTAAAGATATTGTAAGGAGCCAAAGAAATTAACTTGATGGATGGAACAGTTCTTGACAAGTCGTATTATTAGTGATTATACAGCCCTCCCCTTTATGAAATTACTCCAAGTGTCACTGAGATGTCTAGCTGGAACTAGACAGACCAAACACGAAATTTCAGCAGCTTTCTTGATGTTTTGTTTCAGATTAATGAGGGATGGCTAATCTTTAAGAATGAAAATGAGGTTCTATCACTTAGGAAAAATACTGCTCTCCTTAATAATTGGCCATCTAAAACCCCTTTAATTACCTCCAATGGTTCATGAGGAATCTTGCCACCTCTTGTTCTGAAGGTAGTGTTAAATACCCCCTCTCCAGTTCTCAGAGATATTTTATTAAATGATGTGGAACTGAACAAGGTAGAGCAGGCAAATACCTACAAAATATTTGCCGTGAGTGTCAGCTTCTATTAAAAAAGTATAAATAAAAAATTGATTAAGCTTTAAAATAACATTTTTATTTTTATAACTCTGCAGAAGATTCAACAAATCTGGAATCCACTTTTTGTTATATATCATTTTTTATCTCATTTGTATCATTTCCATGGAAACTTAGACTTGCGTTTCATTGTTAGTCAGGGTGACAAAGTCAGGTAATTGACTCAGGTGGCCATGGTTGACGATCTACAAGAAGGCCAGGAGAGAAGACCCAGGAAGACCTGTTAGTCTAACCTCAGTCCAGAGGTTACATAACTCCCAGAAGAGTTATGGAGAAGATCATCCTGGGTGCTATTGAAAGGCAGTTGAAGAATGAAGCTATTATCAGGCGTGGTCAACATGGTTTCATGAAGGAAAAGTCCTGTCTTAGTAATTTGATCTCCTTCTATGGCAAGGCCACCTGCTTAGTGGATGAAGGGAAGGCGGTTGATGTAATATTCCTGCATTTTAGTAAGGCCTTTCATACCACTGGTCACAGTATCTTTCTGGACAAATTTTTCAACTAGGAGTTGAACAGGTACATGGTATGCTGGGAGAAGAACTGACTGAATGGCAGAGCTGAAAGGGGTTGTAGTGAACAGGGCTACATCTGCTTGGCGACCAGTGACAAGCACTGTTCCCCAAGGCTCACTCTTCGGGACAGTTCTGTTCAACATTTTTATCAATGATCTGGATACAGGAGTTGAATGCATCCCTAGTAAATTTACTGATGATACTGTGCTGGGAGGTGCTGTTGACTGTCTGGAGGTACAAGAGGCCTTGCAGAAGTATCTAGATACATTGAAGCTTTGGGCCATCAGCGATGACATGAAGTTCAACACAGGGAAATGCCGGGTTCAGCCCCCGGGACAGAGCAGTGCCGGACACAGGCTCAGGCTGGGAGCCGAGTGCCCGGGGAGCCGCTCAGCAGGAAGGGACCCGGGAGTGCAGCGACAGCAGGCTCAGCACGAGCCAGCAGCGTGACCTGGAGCCAGAGGGCAAACCCCATTTGGGGTGCTTTAAACACAGCACAGCCAGCCGGTCAGAAGGGGGGGTTCTCCCGCTGTATTTAGCGCTGGTGCGGCCTCACATGGAGCACTGCGTGCAGCTCTGGGCTCCACAACACAAGAAGGACGTTAAGGTCCTTGGAAGCGTCCAGAGGAGGGCAACAAAGCTGTGGAAGGGCAGGAAGGCATGTCCTGTGAGGAGAGGCTGGGGACACCCGGGCTGCCCAGCCTGAGGAGAGGAGGCCGAGAGGCGACCTCGCTGCTCTCTGCAGCCTCCTGAGGAGGGAAGCGGAGAGGGAGGCGCCGGCCTCTGCTCCTGGGAACCGATGGCCAGGCGCGGGAACGGCACGAAGCTGCGCCAGGGGAGGTTCACGCCGGGCATCGGGAAAAGTTTCTTTACCGTGAGGGCGGCCAGACACCGGAACGGGCTTCCTAGAGAGGTGGTGGCTGCCCCCTGCCTGTCAGTGCTCAGGAGGCGTTTGGACAATGCCCTCATCAACGTGCTTTAGCTGCTGGTTAGCCCTGAAGTGCTCAGGCAGTTGGACTCGATGGTCTTTGAAGGTTCCTTCCAACTGAACTGTTCTAATTAATTCTAATTCTAATTCTAATTCTAATTCTAATTCTAATTCTAATTCTAATTCTAATTCTAAATTCTAGTGCTCAGATGTCCCCAGTGACTCAGATAACTTCCTCACATAGGTGAGAGTTGAAGTCAAACAGAAATTTCTATAGATGGACTGTTAGTCAGTCAAGACTAGATGTAAGCTATTAGTACAGAGATAAGGAGGAGGTAATTCATCAGTTCCACCAGGTGAAGAAAACAGGATATTACTGCTGTGGCTAAGTTTAAAATGACGTGGAATAATGGGAATACAGAAGCTGTCTGAAAAGTGAAATAAAACTAGTCATCTCTAAATTGGAAAAATTTCCTTTGTTTTCTCTTTAGCAATAGAGGCTATTTTTTTAAGATTGATTCCCACAGAATCAAGTAAGGCTCAAGGCTGGGGATGCTTCAGGGTCCTGAAAACTCTACACAGGTGACAGTCTTCTGGTGCCAGGCTGCTGTGGGATCTTACTGCCTGATAACAGAGTGCCTTGGCATTTGTCATGGTTTTGGCTGGGACAGAGTTAAGTTTCTTTGTAGAAGCTCACACAATCCTGTGTTTTGGATTTTTAATGAAAGCAGTGGTGATAACACAGGGGTGATTTAGTTGTTGCAGAGCAGTGCTCACACAGAGACAAAGACTTCAGCTTCTCGTGCTACCCTGCCAGCAGGAGGCTGGGAGTACACAAGGAGCTGGGAGGGGACACAGCGAAGACAGCTGACCCCATTGACCAAAGGGATGTCCCATCCCATATGGCATCAGCAATAAAAGCTGGGGAAAAGAAGGAGGAAGGGGGGACGTTCGAAGTGACGGCGTTTGGCTTCCCAAGAAACCGTTATGTGTGATGAGCCCTGCTTTGCTGGAAGTGGCTGAGCACCTGCCTGCCGATGGGAAGCAGTGAATGAATTCCTTGTTCTGCTTTGCTTGTGCGTGCGGCTTTCGCTTTGCCTAGCAAAGTGTCCTTATCCCAACCCTTGAGTTCTCGCACTTTTACCTCTCCCATTATCTCCCCCATCCCACCTGGGGAGAATGAACTACAAGCTGCGCGTGGGGCTGAGCTGCCTGCCAGGGTTAAACCACAAAAGCATTGCCAATGCAGTCAGCACAGACATTGAGGCTGTCACACTGTTGTCATCAGCTGCTTCTGGTGATCATGGTTACAATATTATATAATTTTTGGGTGACGTATGAAAACATTGTGTGATGCAAATATATGATGTAAATGCCTGTATTCTTAATGATCTTGAATATCTGGAATGATAGAAAAGACATTATTCTTTTTTATGTCTGGTTTTGTTTCCCAAACATGTGATATCAGACCAAATTTAACTTTGCAAAGCAGTGCCAGAAAAGAGATTGTCAAAATGCAGATCAATAGTGAAGATCCACAAGAATTATTGTGGGAGTCAGCCACATTCTCTGTCCAGTATTGATGATATAGACCAACATTCATGAGCTGAATAAGTAAGTGAATTTAACTGTGTAAACTTTCCCTTGACAAGTGAGCGTAGTTTCCATTTCCATCACTGAAAGTAGGTAACAATGTAACAGAAGGATGTGGTCAGAGTATACATAAAATTAATCTTTTACCTTTTCTGCAATGCTTATTTACAAAAAGCACGATCAATAATATCCTATAAGCCTTTAAATAACAAAACCAGGTGGTATGAATAAATCATAGACACAGCTTCATTAGTACTCAAATCCAAGTTTTTAAAAGTCTGCAAGCCACTCACCTACCTGCTAGTAGGACTTCGTACAGGATATCACACTTTAGCTTGGACTGAAGCACATTTGATTATCATCCTGGATTAAACACAGTAGGGAAGATGATTCATTAATTATGCAGTGATTACCATTTGACTTAACTTGGTGATTTTTTTTTCTTCGTTTTCCAGTTACTTTGTGTTATCCCCACAAGTGAAACTGGAGGATGTCCCCACATTAAAAGTTTCCAAATAATCATACTGTCACAAGAAGACATCAGCACCTTTGTAATATTTTCTTCAAAGAGAAAGACAGTTCCTCAAGTCCTGTGTTCAGTTTTGGGCCCCTCACTACAGGAAGGACATCGAGGTGCTGGAGCGTGCCCAAAGAAGAGCAACTAAGCTGGTGAGGGGTCTGGGGAACAAGTCCTACAAGGAGCAGCTGAGGGAGCTGGGGCTGTTTAGCCTGGAGAAGAGGAGGCTCAGGGGCGACCTTACCGCTCTCTACAGGTACCTTAAAGGAGGCTGTAGTGAGGTGGGGATTGGTCTCTTCTCCCACGTGTCCGGTGATAGGACGAGGGGGAATGGGCTAAAGTTGCCCCAGGGGAGGTTTAGGTTGGATATTAGGAAAAACTTCTTCACATAAAGGGTTGTGAGGCATTGGAACAGGCTGCCCAGGGAAGTGGTTGAGTCACCATCCCTGGAGGTATTCGGAAGACGTGTAGATGTAGAGCTTAGTGATGTGGTTTAGTGGAGGACTTGGTAGTGTTAGGTTATAGGTTGGACTGGATGATCTTGGAGGTCTTTTCTAACCTAAATGGTTCTGTGATTTTCTGATTCTGTGACAGTTAACTGAAACACATGAAATTTTCGTTTAGGTCAAAGAGATTAATTGCTTTCTGAATAAATAAACTTGGCTTCCAGTTTCATAGCTCCAAGACAATAGAATACATATAGATTCATCTGAGTTTTCTACATTTTGGAATGCATGTTAGTTCTTATGACATAGCTGGAGTTTACTCTCTGCAATGGCTTAGGTGAGAGAAGGTGATTCAGGTTGATGTTAAGTTATCTGGAGGTTTTTTTGGAAGACAGTCCTCAGGTGCCCAAGAGATTCACATGCAAGTGAATTGCAATTCTGAACTTAAATATTGTGAAAATTAACACATTCATAGTCATCTCCTTCAAGATCTGTTCAAGGAAGTGCTATATAAGAACTGTGCTGGTGGTATTTCATCTGCATTTATAGTAAAAATACTCTTTTTCTTGACTCTGGTCCTAACTAATTTTTTGGTTAGCATCCAAAAGAGCAGAGTTAGAGCTGCTGAAGAGATGTTGAAGTATCAGATCTGGCAGCCAGCTATGGGAGCTGCCTTGGCTTCCACCAATAGCGAGAGGTTAAAGGAAGTAAGATAACTGATACGTTTTCCCAGGTGATAACTTGTTGCTTTCCAAGTCTCAGAGAAAGCTTCACAGACTTCAAAGTTTTTCTGCAGCCTGTTTTGCCAGATCAAATTTGGAGGGCATCCTGCACTGTACTAGAACATTTATTCATGTTATAGGGAGGGTTTTCCTAAAAAGACAGGAAATGATCCAGGCTGAGTAATTTTTTTAATGGTGCCTTCTTCTCAGTGTTATTAACAAAAAGGTAATTTATAGAGTCTGTTCTTTCTTTTATTTTTTTTTCCCCATGACTTTAAAACCCTGTATAATTCATATGACTGAGGCACTCAGCATTAGAGAGAAAATTGCATATTCTAGCTTGGCAGACCTCAAATTTAAGGGAAAAGGACAAAAGCCGAAGATGTTGGTGATTCAGGGTTCCTGTGTATCTAACTGGCCTATGGAAATGGTCTGAATGCACCACTAACAATCTGTAGCTATGCTCTGGGTGCTGATTACTCCTTGATCTCTATTTGTTTAAACAAACTTGAAGGCTGTCTTTCTATATTCATGTCAGTCTTTTGCCTACTATCAGGGTTAATTCCACAACACCACAACATTAACTAGTGGGTGGTTAATATCCTTCTTTCAAAAAATCAGTACTGCTCTTGTCATTTTTAATATACATATCATTGCATCAGTTGCAAGACAATCTTGTTTTTTTAAGATTCTGTTGTCAGAAAGGTTTTGTGTGTGTGTGTGTTCTGTTGTACAAAAATTGTTGAAGCCGCAAAAGCTGAACACTCCAATTTTGCCAAAATATATTCTTTTAAGAATATGCATATTCTGGGATGTTGTTGTTAGGATACACCACCACCTAGATGATTTTAGAAGAGGTGGAAACTACCTGAATATAAAATATAATTGTGGAGATGACCGAGACCTCGACATAAGTAGGCTTTATGGAATGTACTTGAAAAAGCAGGGTTTTTTTGTTGTTGTTTGTTTACAAACCTGGTTAACAAGCCGAATACTTACAATGTCTGAAAGCTCCAATGAAACTCCAATTGACTTTAATTTGGCTCATACTTTAGCAGGAAAGAATAAAAGCCTGGGAGAATGACCTTTGCTTATTCCCTAGAGTGTAAACAATTGAAAGATAGATACGAACAGATCCACATTCTCTGTAGGAGCATTTTCTCCTCTCAGTACATACTGTGTAATGAATGTATACCTCACATTGGCATCGATAGTAATTATGCACGTGCACTGAGAGGGAACAGAAATTTTGAACTGGTAACCCTTCATGAAATCTTATTACCACTGCTCCATAGGCCACTGTTCAATACAGTGAGTTAATAAGCATTAGTTAAATTCCTGTTAGGGCAGTAGCAATAATATAGGTAAAATGTTTAATATAAATTTGTTGCTTAATTACTTTCCAAAGAGAAAAGAGTTTAGCTAAAAGACATGTTTTGTGACAGATTTTCCTTCTATTGTCTCTCTATCACTCAGCACTGGTTTTGCCAGTGAATACCTTCAGTTCTGAGCAGAGTAGTTGATATTTTAATCATTTAAACATTGAATTAATAAAAATTTTCATACAAAAAGAAAGGTGAGAGAGTACGATTTTTCATGGTTAAGCATTCCAGTCAGGAAATGTATGGGCAATCTTCATTTTACCCTGTGATGAATAATGAATTATGTTACATCCTTTAATTATATGATTGTATACCGCTTCTTGAATAATATTTTTTCCAACAAGTCTAAATACTAGTTTAAGTAATTTTCTAGTACTATATATTATTAGGTGTATGCTAGGAAGAATTCAAGAAAGTCTTTTATATAAAATCACATTGCATGACGATGTTACTCAAGAAATTTATAAATAAATCACAGTTTCTAGAACACTGTTCATCTTCAGATACCAGACAGCCTTACAGGTGGGTTGATCTCAAACAAAGGTGACCGAGGCAGAACTTAGTACCTTTTTGATTCCTCTAGGTCAAGGCACCTGACCCCACGATAGGACGTATTCCTGTCATAAGCAAACAGATGCTTTAAAATTAAGAAACAATCATAGCTCTAATATTGCTAATGACTTATAGGATACCTTGCAGATCACCTTTACTCATAAAGAAAACTAATTATGAATGTGCATACTGATAACATGTAGCCTGTGAGTCTGAAGTCAACACATCTTCTAGGGTCTTTCCTCTGCTTTTGAAGTTGAACAGACTGCTTTTAACAGGAATACTCAAATTCTGCCTGCTACCTGGAGGCTGCAGAGCTAACAGTGAGTCACTGGGATACAGAAACTGAGATCCCTCCCTCTCTATGCTGTACTGGTTTGAAACAGAAGAGGTTGTAAGAGGATGTAGAAGAAACACTTTCCTTCCCAGTAACTAGAACCATGAAGAAGATAAGGGAAAGGCATTTATGCACCCATGAATTCACAGATTTGCTCTTGATACTCCTCTCTAGTAAAAGCTAGAGAAAAATTTGAAGTAAGAGACACTTCTGTGGTGTAGAAAACGATAAAATTGACTTCTCAAAGCACACAGCATTATCTCTTTTGTGATGTTGCTACCCTATTGCATACTGCATACTTTTAGCATGTTTCTCTGTGACTTAAGAACTTCGTATTGCAGATGCCACAGGGAGGTGTCCAAATATCACCTCTGGCAAACTATTTTTACCTTTCTGTTTTGTTTTGTTTTGTTTTGTTTTGTTTTGTTTTATTTTATTTTATTTTATTTTATTTTATTTTATTTTATTTTATTTTATTTTATTTTTATTTTTACATTCTTTAACAGTGTTGAAAATGCCCATGTGTCTGCATTTTGGATTTGCTAGGGTATGGCTAATCCTGGTAAGGTAGAACCAGCACAAGCAGGACATAATTATCTAAATCTTTCATATTTTGTACTATGATTGTTCTCATCATGCTCTTCACCAGGCATATAAAATTAAAAGATCAATTTAAAGAAACTCTTGTAATCCATTTATAAATAAATTATGATTTACAGCTTTCTTCATTCTGTATATATTATTATACTGTTCTGGATCTTAGCATCCCTATGCCTAGATCAGACACCATATTGTAAAATCTATTTAAAGATGTTATTTTGAATAAGCTTGATAAGCATTAAATGGGGTAAAAAATTGTTTTGTTGCAAGCCAGGAAGAATGCATAGTTGATTAAATATCAAAGACCAAAATTTACAAAATAATACCCTCAGAACAGAAGCAAATTCAGCTTACAAGCATTAAGGGAAGACATGATTAAACTGATTACGATGTGCAGCATTAGTCATTGTTACTATACAATTGCGCTGCCTCTTGAAGTCTCTATTCTACACTAGAAGTAAGATATTTTGTTCATCAGACTAATATGTAACATCTGGAACAAAATAATTACTGCAAATGAAACCAAGAACTGTGACAGAACTTTCATGTATATATATATTGGAAGCACTTGCTTCACTAGATAAATTGTCTTAATAGCATGATATAACAGAACTCTTTTTTAGTCATCTTACCAGACATCCAAGAGACAAGTCTTTTGCATAATCCTTTCTTGCCACTGTCTCCTTCAGGACTTTAAAAATTTGAAATAGTAAAGCTGAATGAATGTTTGTCAGCTTGGCCACCAAATTTTAAAAAAATGAATGGTCTGTTGATGTCCTACAAAAACTTGCAGTTAGCTGCAGTTAGCTCAGATAAAATAAACAAAGGAGATGGACAGGTGAATATATTTACAGTAAACATATTGAGTATGGGTTCATACACAGAAAATGCAAAAGTAATTTAATTCACATCATTGATCTTTCATTTTAATGGCTCAGTTTGCATGTGACCAATTTTGTAAAAATTTTAATTAAGTATGTTTCCATTCAATGGAGATTAAAACAAAATTATAAGGGAAGAGTTTTAAACTGTTTTCCTGTAGCAATGATGTCTTAGGGGTGGTAATTCAAAGCCCAGACACATGGAAAGGAAGAAGAACTTACCTCACAAACTCGCTTAACTATACTTTGGAAGTAGGTGTGCTGAAGTAAACAATGTTATTTGCTGTTTATCCTTTTCCTGCACTCTATAAAAAGGCAGGCAATAGATAGCACCCTGTTAATTCATGCCACCTTCTCTGCCTCTTGGCTATCATAAACTAAAGCACCACAGTGCAGAGAGTGAGAAATTCACTGCTGGAACAGATCTGGAAACGGTTCTGGCTACTGGAGTCCCTCCCACTAAGCTAGCAAGTATTTGCAAGTAAGGAAATTCTGGTTTCACAAGAAAAGATTTTAAAAGGAAGGCATCAGTTTAAAGTCTAAGACTAGTTTTTGGTCATTAGTAGAGGTTGCCTTTGGTGGAAGGGTTCTCTTTGAATACTATTTTGAAGCCTGTGATATGTAATGCATACATGTAATTTAAGTTATAAATGACACCTAAGAGCTATCAAAGATTCAGAGTCATATCTAAATTGCCAGGAGGCAATATGAGATGTAGGATAAGATCAATATTGTGATGTTTCTGACTAGTATTTTTTTCCTGTTGGACATCTACCAGTGCCTCCCAGTGTGAACTACAAGGGAAGGTCAAGGACTGAATGAGTAGCTCTTGTGAACCTTCCTTCCTCCTCTTACTCCCTAAGATAAGGAGATTTGGACTGGTTAATGTATATATAACTATATTCATATTTGTCCTTATTTTCAATGTTATCCTACTCGAAATACCAGATGTTGTGATTTTATTTGTATGAAATGCTCGCGTATACTGTAATGACTTCATTGGTACTACACCAGAAGCAAGGTGTTATCAACCACCTAAACAGGCGTTGCAGCATCAAAAGTTCT
Organism: Anseranas semipalmata; assembly: GCA_013399115.1. Taxonomy (NCBI): domain Eukaryota; kingdom Metazoa; phylum Chordata; class Aves; order Anseriformes; family Anseranatidae; genus Anseranas; species Anseranas semipalmata. The sequence goes on along the minus strand of VXAA01002187.1, from coordinate 541,258 downwards.
TGGGAAAAGCAGGAATCTGATGGCAATGCCAGGTAAACAAAACAAAACAAAACAAAACACCCACACACAAAAAAACAAGAGCTGAACCCACTTGAGCTGACTGGTAAAACTGAAGTAAATATCTAATGACACTGTGAAACTGTCACACCTTTAATAGAGGAGAGAACAAATTTTCAAATAAGATTCGGTGCATTCTATTTTTCCTACCTTACCGTGTAAAAAAATCACACCAGGAACTGCATTGTAAGGATAGAATAAAATAGGATAGGATAGGACAGAACAAGACAGGACAGAATAGTTCCAGTAGGAAGAGACCTACAAAGATCACCAACTCCAACTGTCAGACTGCTTCAGAGCTGACTCAAAACATATCCAAATGTCTCTTGAACACTGACAGGCATGGGGCAACAGCCACCTCACTAGGAAGCCTGTTCCAGTGCCTAACTACCCTCTGAGTAAACAAATTTTTCCTAATGTCTAGTTTGAACCTCCCCTGACGCAGCTTTGAGCCATTCCCACACATTTTTTACAAGAAATGAGCAAGAAAAGATGAGCACCTCCCTCTCCACTTCCTCTCCCCAGGAAGTTGTGGAGAGCAACGAAGTTGCCTCTTGGCTGCCTCTTCTCCAAGCTAAACAAACCCAAGTGTCCCCAGCTTCTTCTCACAGGACGTGCCTTCCAGCCCTTCTACCAGCTTTGTTGCCCTCCTCTGGACACTTTTAAGTACCTTAACATCCTTTTAATATTGTGGATCCCAGCACTGCACACAATATTCAGGGTGACACCTCACCAGTGCTAAATATGTTCTTGTTGAATTTCAAGCCATTGCTGATGGCCCAAAGCTTCAATGCATCTAGATACTTCTGCAAGGCCTCTTGTCCCTCCAGACAGTCAACAACACCTCCCAGCACAGTATCATCAGTAAATTTACTAGGGATGCATTCAACTCCTGTATCCAGATCATTGATAAAAATGTTGAACAGAACTGTCCCGAAGAGTGAGCCTTGGGGAACAGTGCTTGTCACTGGTCGCCAAGCAGATGTAGCCCTGTTCACTACAACCCTTTCAGCTCTGCCGCGCAGCCCGTTCTTCCAGCGTAGTGTGGAACTCTTCATCTCACAGTTGGCCACTTTGTCCAGAAAAACTACATCCTTCACCTTTCCTTCTTCCACTAAGCGGGTGATCTTATCATATAAGGGTATCAAATTAGTAGATAAATATCTGTATATATTCTATATTCTATATATATTCAAACTTTCAGAAAGCAAAATTCAGGTATAGGAAGTGAACTCAGTACAAAAAAAATATTTATTTTACTTAATTCCATTTAAGATAAATTTACTATAATCTCTTTCCAGCTATGCTTATTATTTAAAAGGAAAAATATGTAATAGAGAACAATAAGGATGTTCTATTTTTAGAAAAGTTTAATGAGACTTAGGCAATTAATGAGAAAAAAAAAAGAAGGAAGGATGTGAAAATATTTTGAATATATGCAAAATGGATCTGTATTGGCAAAGGCTTTGTTAGATCTGTTAATGTGAGATATAAAAAATGCTTGAAATACATAATTTTATTTCATATGGAACAGCTGAACAACCAGCTATTGCATTGTCCTAACATAACTAAGGGCATTTTTGTCATTTTTGACAGATAATTTTTACTAACACAATTCTTAAAGAGAAACAGGATTTGCTTACCTTTTTTGATCCTTTACATAATTTGTTTCAGTACAGTTTGAAAAACAGGCCAGTTGGTTTCTTCTCCTTAGTTCATCGTGCAGTCATGTTAGATTACCTTCAGGGTTTCAGCTTGCTTTTTTTGTTTTACCTCCACTATAATTGGACCTTTTACATAGGCTGTACTGTTTATTCATTTATGTTTGGCAGTATATTGAAATACTCTTGGCCTTGTTAACAAACATCCAACAATTATGATAATCTGACATTCCATTTTGGAAGTTATATTGAATTTTCTCTTCTTATGGACACTAATTGCATATTTGAAGTGATGGATTTTGTTCCTTCAGAAGTGTGCTCCTGGATAACTTATTTATCATAATTTGGGAAAGTGGTATGACCTTATTTCTTCTGTTTCTTAGGTTTCCAAAAATGCACACACAATGCAAACAAATATAAATCATGTGCCACCAACTAACTGTTATAAAACCATTTACATGGAAACGGGGTGATTCTGTCCTATTTTCTGCTCAGCAGTTAGTGCTTAAGAAACTCAGGTAGAATAGAGAGGTGACTGAATTAGTTCATATTCGACATAATATTTCATATTTAGTACCCTTATTAATCTTTGGTATATGCCTGGGGAACTGTGAGGATGCGTTATTTAGCCTCTTCACTGGAAGAACAGCATTTCCTTCTCATCTTTCTTCACATTCNGTTGTGAGAGATAACAGATGAGTGACACTGGAAAGAATCATATTCGTGCAACAGGGCTTACACAGCTCATACAGAAACTGCTGCATTTTGGTGGCTGTGCTACTTACAGCTCTGGCTCCTGAGAAGGAAGGGGACATGGGAGAGCGCTGTGGACATCCAGGCACACTGCTTTCAAATGATTTCTCCGACCTGCAGAGCTGTAGCTTATGCTTCACAATTGGCTGTGCATTTTAGAGACACTATTTAATTACGGATGAATGGCAACTTAAAGACCTCAGAGACTTCCAACAGTCAAAACAACTATTTTTTTTTCCGAATGGGTGGAGGGTGAGGAGAGACTGTATTGAAGGAATGAATGAAAGCAAGAATTTCTTCACATGTGCCAATTTGTGGAAAATGGTTAAAGGATGCAGTGAAATCCCCCTGCCAGTATACAGATGGGAGCATGACCTGGAACCCTCTGGTTAGAGAAAATAGCTGCTTTGATCCCTCAGAGTTTTGAGAAGAGAGCTGTTCAAGTGAAAGTTGCTGTCCACAGAATCACAGAATAGTTAAGGCTGGAAGGGACCTCTGGAGCTCCATCCCCAGCTCAGGCAGGGCTATCCAGAGCAGGCTGCCCAGGACCATGTCCAGGTGGCTATTGAAGATCTCCAAGGAGGAGCCTCCACCACCTCTCTGGGCAACCCGTGCCAGTGCTCCGTCACCTGCACAGTAAAGAAGTGCCGCGTGGTGTTCAGAGGAGCCTCCTGTGTTCCAGTCTGTGTCCATTGCCTCTTGTCCTGGCACTGGGCACCACTGAGCAGAGCCTGGCTCTGTCCTCTCTGCACCCTCCCTTCAGGTATTTATAGATGTTGATAAGATCCCCCCAAGCCTCCTCTTCTCCAGGATGAACAGGCTGTTCCTTAATTTAGTATCAGTAAATCACTGTTTTCAAGCATTTATTAAGTTTTGTTTGGCACTTCAGTGCAACCACCATGCTGATTAACATGTCATTGAAGCCTCTAGGCACTGGGAAGTGTCAGGAAAGATGGAGCGGATACCCCAGGTTCTTATTATTACATCTCTTATCATGCTTTACAACCCCCGCCCCAATTAAGGGCAGGTTATTTTGAAGCTTTTCCTGCAACATTTTCCTTTTTTTTTTTTTTTTTTTTTAGGTTAGGGACATGGTTACTCAGCATTTCAAATAGCTGTGAAGAGTAGAAAATGGTCACTAGCAGCTAAATCTTGGAAAGCAGACTTTCAAGTAGGTTTTGTCTAGTTAGAAAACTTATAAAATGTTTACTTACTTTTTCTACCAAAAAAGGTAGTGAACATTTACAAGTCTTTAAAAGCATGTTATATCACAAAATTCATCTGAAAAGCACCACCTGAAATATATCTGCTGTATTCAGTGATTTCTGCACTGGGAACTTTGCATGCATTCCTGAGATTCCCCACACTTTTAAGCAGGTGGCAGTGTCGGTTAAAGAGACATAGTTTTCCCTGCAGCTGATAGAAATTGTTGCTTTCCAATTTCTCCATTTATCTTAACCAAAGGTAATAATACAAAGCACTATTATTGGGTTCCTACCTAGATAGGGGTAAGAAAATATTTTGAAAAATATGTCTCTGTTGAGTTAAAACTATTTTATTGTTTCCAGATGCAGCTTTGCGAGCTTCATTCCTCAGAATGAAACACTGCAGTAAGAGACATAACTCTTCTTTAGTACCATGTTAGCATGAAGAACTATCTTCTGACAAGGTTAGAGGATGTTGTAGTGCAGTGATTCAGCATCAACTCTCTGTATCTACCATTAAACACTGATAGTTACAATAAATGCAAACTCTGTGGTCTTTCTTCTGTTGGACCTTCCATTATGCTACTGACATAGACTTGGCAGGCAAGGCAATAAAGATTTAACTTAGATTTGCATGTTTGGACTGCTTTTTCTAGTTTTTGTTGTTGTTGTTTGTTTGTTTTTTGTGCACAAGATGTTGTATTATCTACCGTTTGCACCTATGGATAGTTGTAAAGTATATTTTTTCAGACGTGTCCTACAGCATTAAACTAAAATAAACAAACTGAGTTTCATTTAGCAAACAGTAAGTGGCTTTGATCTCTTGCTAATGTGGGAACACAACAACTACTGTTCAGAAGAAATTTTTGAATATTACTACAAACATGGTAAGAGTATCTGTCATGAAGTGGTAGTTTTTTTTGCCTGGAGATATGAGAAATGTGTGTGTGTGTGTGTGAGAATACATTTGTGGAAATGAAATAGTGTTCAAGTGGGCAGGTTCTGTGGTGGGACAAAACAGCTGGACCTCAAACTGAAGTAACAAGACTAATTCGTTTATTTGGGGAATCAGGATGGGGGGGAAAGGACACTTTTTTTTTTTTTTTTTTTTTTATGAATTGGTTTTCAGATTAAATAGATTTGATTCTGATTTACACAAAGTTTAGGATTTTCCTACAGGAACCAACTAAACTGCTGCGGAAGCATCCAGCTTCTTGTTGGGGCGTTGCACAGTGCACAGGACCAGACAACAACCGGCGGTGGGAGGGAGGGAAAACCATGAGGGTAGCAGAGGGAAGCGTTTTGTGTTCCCTGAACACCGCCGGATGAGATTCCCCAGCTGCCCATTTAAAACCATGTTACCAAAATGCTTTAAGGGTTGCAGCTCGTCGAGCAGTCAGCCACCATATGTGCTTCAGAGGGGGCAAGCCACTGCCTTCCTTCTCCCGCACAACGTGACGCCCCGGTGACAGCTCCGCTTTAACACGAGGACCTGTAACCGAGCAATTGAAGCAGTGGGAAGGACGCAGGACTGGGACGCGGGAGAACGGCAAGGGCGGGCCTTGCCCCTGCGCTGTCACCAGCTGGCTGCGCGATCTCGGGTGACCGCGTCCCCTGCTCCAGCCCCCAGCACCGGGGCTGCCTGCGCGTAGCACGGGCGGTACCTGCCCCCCGGAGGGGCCGGCTCTTGCCGTTCTTCCCCCGGTCCCCGGGGCC
>VXAA01002187.1:485920-535776 GCA_013399115.1 Anseranas semipalmata | reverse complement strand
CGCTCATACCCACGCGCGGACCCCCCTTCGCGCGCGCACACAAACGCCCGCACGCGCGCACACACGCGCGCTCGTCCCTCCCCCTCCCATCCGAAACGCCGCCAGGCGCATGCGCGGCGGCGGGCGCGGAGCTGTCCGAGTGCTGAATTTCTAGCGCGGTGCGCGCCCGCCCGCCTCATTCCGGCACAGGCGCCGGGGTTCCCCGCAGCCCCCGCCGCCCGCTCGCTGCCTCCCCGGCAGCGCCGACACCTCCCTGCCGACAGAGGGGAGAAGCAGCCCGAGGCAGTAGCCCCGCCACCGTTCATACATACTACTTTGCAAAGCAAAAGGGGAATAAAACACACCGGCAGCAGACTGCTCTCAGCGCTACTCCCCTTTGCGTGATGCTCTTTGGGTAGTGGGGTTTCCTCTTCTTTTTCCTTCCTTTTTATTTTTTTCCCTTTCTTTCTCTTCTTTTCTTCTTCTTTTTCTTTTTTTTTTCTTTCCCCATCACCCAGTAAAAGCAAGGCTGGGGAACAACCAGGTCTGATGCTTTGTCTCCTTTGTGTTGGCTGCTGGAGATGAGCCTAGGCTTGACCTGACCATGATTCCAAGGACTGGCACTTCTTTTTTACCCCCAGTTTGTAGAGATCCAGACCTTCTCTTCCTGATTGTCAAGAAAAATAAACTATTGCTGAATTTGGGAATCTAGGCAGCACCAGCATACTTGTTCCCTGCATCTCTCTGGAATCGTTTCTGGGATATTTTCCAAATCATCACAGAAAGCAGGAGGAATGAACCGGCAGCTAGTGAAAATTTTGACAACCTTGTTTGCATTTTTCTTAGAGACAAACCACTTCAGGTAGGTGATATGGCTCTATGTGATGATATTTATCAAAGGTTGTGGAAATCATAACTATAAAGAAACTACGTCACATTAACCTAGTTTGTTTGCTGTATTGAGAGTATTTCATGTTCATTCTATATAGGCTATCCCTTTTACACTCAGAGACTCGTTGCTTGGTAACAAACACACAAAAAAATCAAGTTTGGGTGATCTATTTTCCATTTCTCTGATTCAAAGGCATGCTTTGTCACTGATTATCAGTATAACTAAAAACAGTTTCTTTGGTTTTTCTTCCAAATTTAATCTCTGTGCTCCCACCGGAGTTTATGTAGGAAGTTGCTTTGGTTTCCTCATCTTCAAGCTCTTGAAATGATTGAACCAGTTTTGTCGGTGACATGGTTGTTTGAAATTAGAGAACCAGTCCTCTGATTTTGGGAAAACCCTGGATTAGACCGGTCCTATGCTCACTTAAAATATCAGTACATATGATTGTTGTTTCTATCTTTTTTTTTTTTTTTAATGTTTTATGAGCTTTTTCTTCATCTAATGACTTTTTGCGGTACAAGGCAAACAGGTCAGTTTTATTAGCCAAAACACTATTTCAACTGAGGTTCCTTATTATACTGTACACTGTATCTACATGTACATGTATAAAGTGTATTTGTATGCGTAATGATGTATATATACGGTGACAGAGTGAAATAGAGCTTATATTCATGAGCTTGCACACACAAGATCACAATATAACTTATAGCTAGTGGGCTCTGAATGAAAACAGAAGTAATTTGTATAGGACCATCCCATATAAATGCACTGGATTAATTTTCCAGTTTATTATCTTAACTGAAAAATTCTATGATTTACGTGGGGAATATCATCTATTTTGGATTAAAAATTAAACATGTTGTAACAGTACCATGTCACTGACAAAAGCAAAAAGAAGCAACTGCCCCCTGTATATGGAACCTGAAAAAAGTGGGGAATCACACCACAAGAATTTCCTGTCATTGCCTTTTAACAGTTCTGATGTTTTTATAAAGAGGTAAAAGATTTAATATTTGTTTCTAATTTCAGATGCTCACATGGGTATCTATTTTGTTTATACTTCCATGTAGATGCACAAAAAAGAACAAGACGCACTCCTGAAACTGAGTGGTTCCCTTTGGGCAACTATTTAAATAGAGAATGGTTAAGAAGACAGCGATATAATTACTTTTTTGTATAGCTTAAAGACTACATAGATAACATGGCATTGGTTATCTAGGAATCAAGATAATGCTGTTTATGATAAAATCTGTGCCTCTGCACACCAAATACGACTACTTCATTCTAGGTTCTTTTCCCTAGGGAATGACCTGGGGAAACTCATGAATTCTTTTTTGCTGAAATACCTAATGTGCTTGAAATATGTAATACGCTATGTACAGAAAGTTTCACATTCATGATATAGTACCAGAAGTTTGCTCTTAAAACCTGAAAACAGAGATATGTTCTAGGAGCTTGCATATAAGTACCAACTGATGATAATACTGATCACTTTTATTATTTGATGTTCATTGGTGAAAATAATAAAACAAAACAAACCCACTAATACCAGATGTGACTAACTCTGAAACCTTTTTTGCCCTCTTGGGGAAGAATCCAGACATTCACTAGCACGATTTCAATCTTTGGGTGGCATCTGTGAAGAACAATTTTTGGCATCTGTATCATTTCCAACATTAACAAAACCAATATTTTTCAGTGTTGTTTGGTCAGTGTTGCCAGCTATTGCTTGAAAGTTTAAGACCACCTTTAATCGTTGTTAACATACATGCATTTTAACAGCATACATATAATTAAAGCAATGAGATGAAATAGATATTAAAGTCCCTGTAAGATTGCTCTATACATTAAGACAGAGTAAACTGAATCTTCTAAAGTCTTAACGCTCTAATAAATTTCTTCTTAAAGCTGAGTTTTTTTCTGAAGAACAAATTGTGTCCGTGCATACTATCTGAAGCTCATTTTTATTTCTAGAATAAAGTTTTCTGATGAAAAATAGACTATATTGCTCTATAAAAATATTAATTACTACATTCAGTGAATTGAGACAATTTTATTTAGTGCTAGAATTTCTTCATGACTTGAATGAAACACTAGCTAAATAGTAGCTAATGGTGGTTAATAATTTATTTAGGACGACTTTCTGTAAAGAACATGATTCAAGATCTGGAAAATCCCCCTCACAGACCCTGTCTCCTTCAGATTTTTTGGACAAATTGATGGGAAGGACATCGGGGTATGATGCTAGAATCAGACCAAATTTTAAAGGTAAGTTTTTTAAGACTATTGATAAATTAATTGTTTACCTTTTGGACTAATTGTAGTTTTAAGGGTGTTACCTCTGGGTTCTTATTTTCTTTTCAACAACTTCAGTTTTCTATTGTGTTATTGTCAGAGAGATCAGTTGTTCCAAGGGGAGGACTGGGGGAACAGTGCAGGTGATGAGGGCACAGAGCTTGAAAATCCTCTTTTCAAATTTATCTGTATGTGATAATAATATTTAGCTGTCAAAGGTTGTTTCTGAAGACCTTACTAATTCCACATAGTGAACAGGATTCCAGGTTCCCCTCTAAAAACAATTCAGAGGACTTATTCCTGAAATTTTTAAGCCATGAAGAGCCTATCTTCAACACTTCCATGCTGAATTGTGGGCTTCTTTATAGCAGTGTCTGAAGAAAAGGTCTATGCTTGTGTTGGACTGAGTTGTGGAGAATCACCACTATTCCAGCACAAAGAAGTCTGTAGACTGGGGGCCTCTTTTGCAATCATTGCTATCAGAGCAAGTTTTCCCTCCTGTAGACCTTTAAGTCCTGGTGGAAGTGAACACAGAATGTCTTCTGGCTTCTAATGAAGACAGTTGGGAAAGAAGTTTGCATTGTAAATATTTAGCCTTTTTGGAGAGCTCTCTAATTCCACCAAAACCGACTCTTCTAAGCCAATTCAAAGCTTGGAATGTAGATCTACTTTGAAAATTAATAAAACTATTCCTTCCTTAATAAATCTGATGCCAATGTACATTTGCACTCATATCTATTGGCTTTGTTGACCAAAATGCATGTTTTTCTGTACTGATCCTTGTTAGCGGTGCTGTGAAAGTTGATAATGAGTGGAACAAACAATCATTTCTTAGCCAGTGAATGAACCATTATCAAAAAAGGAGCTTCCATGCCAATGAGAAAAGTGTTTAATTAAATTTAGATCAAAGATAATTTTCTCTGTGTTCCACATGTGCAAATTACAAGACTTGGAATGGAGTGTCTTTTTTGACTGCTTACTATGCCTAGTGAGGAGGAATCTATAGTTTGACTTTCAGATCCACGGGTTTTAAAGTTAATAATACTCTAGTCAGAGAAGTCTTAAGTATTAATTTCAGAATAGTTTTCAAAATACTTATTGAGTTCCTGAATTGGAGTTCACATTAGTTTGTAGTAATATTGCATTAGGCTTTTGCATTCATGTGGTGTGTTTGCATGAATATCAGAAAAGTTTTAGAGAATGCAAATAAAGGCAGAAATTGCCTGAATTGAGAAAGGTAGTGATTGTTAACAACTTCTTCTTACCCTTTATGTGGGATGGACAGTAAAAGAAGACTTCTGCTTCATCTCTTGTAGCTCAGGTAAAATCAGTAAAAGTGGCAGTCCCTGTACATAAGACACAGCAAAAACACAGCTCTTTGTTTCCCCCCCAGTACATGTCTAAAACCATTTTGTGAAAAAGGCAGGAGGAGACAGATTCACAGCTTTGTTCCCTTGATGTTCAAGTGAGTAGAGCAGGTATGGTGTGCACGATGTAAGGCACACGCTGACCTGTTTGACAGACACTTCTCCCCTCCAAGTCCCATGGTTTGTTCATGTTCCCAAAGTGAAGCTGCTGCCTGATGACACCTGTGAGTGCTTAATAGCAAAGAATCTGGCATTTCATATATATATATATATGAAATGAAGTCACTTTCCAGAGCAGTGTGGTACTTTGCAGCAGTTTGAACTGATAAACAGATCTTCTACATTTTTTCATAACTTCACATCTCTGAGCTGTCAGCAGTGAGGGGTCTAAAAGGTTTTCTTATGAACTAGAAAGTTAAGTCATGTGGTTTTGAACCTCACAGCACCAACGAAAACCTTTTCAGCTGATAAATGTTTTTATTAGTCATTATGATGCACACCTATGTTCTAGTTGCCCAAGTCTTGTTAAATTTTTCAAAGAATAAAAAGTACTTAATGTTCTATATAACATTTTTTTCTTTTAAAGAATAAGAGGACAGCTGCAAAGAGGTCATAATAAATTTATCTTGCTTGGAGTTAAGTATTGTAATTTTTTTTTTATATATATACTGAATCATTATTGTGACCCTAATACAAATTGTTTCCATTTATTAATCTGAGATTTTTTTGGTGATATGGTCTGTTGTACAATACTGATATTTGAAGTCACATAACTGTATTGATGTATGAGATGTTAAATAATTACCCAATTTATAACATTTTTTTTTTTGTATTTTAAGGCAAGAATTTATAAGTGTAAAAGATGTCTGTGGGAAGAATGGTTTAAGGGATTATATATCTGACTTTGCATATAGTCTGGGATTAATATTTGTTTCCTGTGTTTCACAAGAGACATTGTGGGTGAAGATATTTGGACTGCTACTCATGCATTTGTCTGTCTTTTTCTGCTTTAGACCAGTTACATATCTTTCTCCTAGTCCACCAGGCATTTTAAAATGTTAGAAAAATCTGATATTCTTGGAAAGACATCTGAGTAGAGCCCGTTTATCTTATACCACCGATTATAGAATAATTAAATGTATTTTTATGACTAGTTTGAATTACTGAAAAACAGAAGCTATTTGATTAATCTGTGGAATAAAGGCTACACATTCTAAAAACAGAGGAAAATACTGCTTACTGGGACAAGGTGTTTTATCCAGATAAAGCATTTCATCATCAGTTACTGTTTTTCGCTAACTGATTCTTGCAAATTAGAACATTCAGGAAGATACTGGGAGAGCAACAGATGAATATATAAGTGTTTAGACATCAATAACACATATCAATGCCTAGCTATTTTTTTCTTTTCTTTTCTTTTCTTTTCTTTTCTTTTCTTTTCTTTTCTTTTCTTTTCTTTTCTTTTCTTTTCTTTTCTTTTCTTTTCTTTTCTTTTTTTTTTTTTTCCCCAGCAGTGCTGTATACTGAAAGATCCTTTCTTTTCTTATCTTTCTCTCCTATACAATCATTGGAAATGCAGGGGAAGATTTCTGGTTCTTGTTGACACAGCCAGTGATCAGATACAAAATGACCAGGGACTTAGAAAGACTGTCACCCCAACAGTCAGCCAGAGAAAAGTGCCAGAGTGACAGCTCTCAAAATTGCCTTTCTTTAATCACTTTGTCAGATACTTAATGCACACGTTTCCATCTCACACTTATCACTTATTGAATTTGAATAGCCTAATAATTTCTGTAAGGACACAGAGGGGAATATTTTTGAATGTAAATATGAAGACTACAGTCTAATACTAACTGAAGTCCCTGAGAGTCCTTCTGTTGACAACAAACATACTCTTGGGGTCCTATGACTTGATTTGCTGTTCTTTTTCAATTATAGCATCAGTTAAGTGTGGTTTATGTAAAATAATAAAAAGTGAACCTGCATGATGTACTTTTTGTGTTATTAATATTAATGATATATATTTTTAATGATAAAAAGCAACAACAACCACAAAAATAAAAGTGAAGTCTTGTACTTTCTCCATTGCTCACTTTGCTTTCCTCAACAAAGCCAGAAATAGTGCAGGGCACCTGTGTTATAACAGCAGCCAAGAATGTGTTTTTGTGCTGGTAGAAACCAGAGATGGCAAAATGGTACCACAGATTGCTGTATATTCACCTCAGGCTTCCTCAAGAATACTATATGCAATGCCATGGTATACAGGATCAGTCTACAACTTAGTTACAACATGAGATGCAGGGCTGATGGAAAGTCAGCTTGAATTTAAAATTTCTTGGCAGCTGTTGACATTCAGAAGTTACTAAATTATGTCTGTGCTTTAACACCTTCATCTTCTAAAAGCACTTAAAATCTAAAATACCTAGAACTGATCAGATAGAGAAATCTATTTATCCATAGGCATTACTAAGTCCTTTATGCCAAATACTTTAAGAAGTAGATGGCTGTCATACACTGGATAGAGAGAAGGAGAATTTGTTCCCAAATCTCCAGAAGTATGTTATGCTTTGGTATAAAAAATTCTAACAATGAGGACAAGAGTGATTGTATTTTGTATTGAATTTAATTGTATGTTTTCAGCGCATTCTTTCTCATTAAGTCATTATTTGCTAAAGAATATTCTGATTTTTGTGGATTTACATGGAGATGTGCAGCAACAGTGCCAAATCGACATTCCTTCATCACTGGATGGTGCAATGCAGTGTGAACCAACTTGCTCAAAAGCTGCTGCGTCTGAACTCAGGGAAGTCTTGTTAGAGGGATGCAGTTTGGGCATGTAGTGACTATAGCTGTAAAAGATTAGTCTGTGATTATAGTGGTGTAATGCCATTCTCATGCCGAGTCAGTGGGTTTACATCTGAATAATAAACACATGGACTAAGTCATTTACTGAAAATTAGCCTGACAACTGTTACAGGAAATGGCTTATCACTTTAATACTATAACTCCTTGGCACCAAGGGTCAGTTTTTCTCATGTGTTCAAGCCCATTGCTTCTTTGGCCCCTAAGTTGACCAGTAATGAAATGCTTAAAAAGGCATGACTGGAAACCACTGAATGACATTTAAGGGTGAAATGAACTGCATCAGGATTAATACATAAAAGCAGCTTCTATGTACATTCTAAGAAGAGGCACTGTCTGCAGTTGTCTACCCTAATCTAGACATACACTTCACAATAAATACCTGTTGAAAAAATAACCTATAAATACATACAAAATTTGAAAAGTATATGTGACATAGACATGGAGCTGGCATGGTTTGCTCTCCAGAGGTTAACAACCTTCCCAAAGCCAGACTTCAGTCAGTAACAACCACTGCCCATAAGATCAGAGGCAGTGATAGCCCTACATTGGGATATTTTCCATAGAGTTTGAGGCTTAAAAGGCCATGTCCAGTAGAGGCTCAAACTGCATTCAGGCAAGACACCATGTAGGAAGGAAGTGCACCGTACTGGTGGACATGGTAGGGCATGTGCAGAGGGTTCATTGTAGGGGGACAGAAGTCACTGGTCCAGTTTTTTGGAAGTGGCCAGGCCATTGCACTCCTTAAACATATGTTTCTTGAGATGTGCACATATCCATTACTAGGGAAGTTTGATTCTGGTTTACTTTTGGCCTTGAAACAGGCCTCTCACTGCAAAGATAGATGCTATATGAGGATATCTTGCCCAAAGAATATTGTTGGTTTTTTTTTGGTTGATTGTGTGGTTTTGGGGTGGGGTTGTTTTGTTTGTTTGTTTGTTTGTTTGTTTGTTTGTTTGTTTTGGGGGGGGTTGTTTTATTTTTCTTCAACTACAAAAATATTGCTAAGAAAATGATATTCTGTCCCTGCCCTAGGTATGCACATTCTCATGCAAAAACCTTTCCAGTGCAATTATGTAAGGAACGTTTCAATTGTGTTTCTTTTATACTTCCTCATAAAGAGAGCTATGGAACTTGTCCTTCTCCCCATCTTTTTTTAATTTCAGGTTTCTTCCCAGAACATCAGCAGGCTAGGGGAATTTCATAGCCAGTTAGGTTACGTCTAGCCTATTAGCCAGGTGGGGCCAGACTACAAGCTCAAGCAGACTCCCTGACTACCTACACTGCTTATGTGTTTGCTCATTCCCTGGATCTCTTTCTGAACTTCCTCCAGCCAGCTCCCTCCAAAGCAAGTCAGAAAGGCTTGCAGCAGTGTAAACATAATGCCGCTTGGCCTCCAGGCTAAGGATCTGTCCCTGGTCTTCTTTGGTATTTAAAAGGTTAGCCATGGTGATCCACGTTGTGGTGGTGTGTTGCTTTTATTCAGAACCAGTGATTTAATTAAGAGATATCAATGGATTTGGCTGTTGTCAGGGAATATTGGTCTGCTGCTGCATAAACTGCCAAAGGAATTTATGAAAAACACATGTCAAAGCAGATCCAAAGTCTTTTGATATCTAAGCAGGAGACACTGTTGTTCCGATCATGTTCTAATTTAATTGTGTTATTTTTGTTATTTCCAGTGTCATGTTTAGATTTAAATATTTTATACAGTTGAAGCCAATGCCCTGGGGTCGCTCATTAAGTGTCTTGTTATGCTTTGGCTGTCTTAGAAAACATGCAATTTATATATAGAATATATAAAACATGTACACTTAATTTACTATAAATATAATATTAGTAAAGTGCAAGCCTATTATATACGGTGATATAGTAACTAGGAAAATGTATACATAAAGCAGAAATGTGCAGTTATATTNCCCCCCCCCCCAGGATTAAGTCATCAGAAAATGTATGCTTGATTCTTCATCTTCCAAATACGCATTTCACAGTCTTTCACAGAAATGAGTGATTTTAATGGTCTGCAGAGAAGAGCCTCCTAAATGATGCAGACAGGGTGGTACAGGGTCTGACACAGCTCTAAGATGAAGAGTGGACAATGTCTGGCATAAATAGTGATCTACTAATCTCATTAAGACCAAATATATGCTTAAAATGGAAAACATACAGAAATATAAAGGTTACGATTCTAGAAAGCACGCAAGATCACAAAGTATTCAGTTACTTACAGGGAATAAATTAGAGCAGCCTAGTGGCTTAACTGAACTGTGCCAGCTACTAGCAATCCTCAGGTACTGCAAGGGCATGAAGACACATTGATTACTCCTTATGCCTCAGCTATATGTCAGCAGCTGGGAAGAGTGGAAGCAAAAAGGCTTCAGTTCTGCTCCTGAGTGTGCCCAGAAATGCCTCAGGTAGCACCTACCTGATGCCTAAACCTAAATCAAACCCAGGATCTCTGACAAGGAATTCCTCCACCTGCATCTCCCCTGGTTGTAGGGACCAGATATCTCAGAGCCTGCCTTATATTCAACAGGAAAGAGATTCCTCTAAGAAAGAATCTGTGATCACTTTAAAAAACCCACAAAGACAAAAAAGTGGCTATGGGTGGCCTGCCCTTCTCTACAGTATATAGAAGATTTTTAGTTCAGTTCGTCCTCATCCTAAAGGGGTCATTAGCTTATCCAAAGGACTATAAAAGTTTCTGAGTGGTCCATTTTTCCAGCAAAGAATTCAGATTTCATTAGGCCAGAGAGAAAATACAAGGGGAACATGGCTTTTTAACCTTGTGATGTATCTGATTGTCTAAGAGGCCTTTAGTCTTTACCATTTTGATGTAGCGCACAGATGTGACTGTTGTAACCATTACATGCCATGGTCAGCCAATGTACCTGTTATAGAAAAAGTTGTAAGGACAGGGGTTGGAAAACAGCGCTTCTCTCACTCTTCCTGATAATTACTCTGACCACTAAGATACAAATTTGCCTGAGTTAAATTTCTCTCTCTTTCTCCAAATATTGTATCTAAGTGCTTTGCTGCATAATAAGGTGAGTTCAGAATGCTATCTGCACTTGTTAACTATTTTAAAAAGTGACCATAGCTGCACTTCAGGATGAATCCCATCCACTATGAATATGAGATGACAGTGAGAGATTTCCCTCCCTGGTTCCCAAGAAAGCCATAGCCTTGTAGACTAGGATGTGCAAGTTTGCATCCCTTCAATCTGAGGTATGCATAGAAGATCCTAGAAAAGACTCTTTCTGTATGGAATTTCTCAGTGTTTTGTTATTGGCTGCAAAGTTGGTTGTGGTTTAGAAGGAAAGACTGAAATTCTTATTTGCTCTTTCAAAGATTTTATATGTTGCAGGATAATGCTCTGAACTGTGGATGCTGAACGAGGTACTTAAACCTTGTTGAGAAAGAGGGACTCAGGAAGGCCACCAATGCATCAGACACTGCAGCTGCTTCTGCCTGTAACAGGACTAAGATTTTGTTGGCTACAGCAAACAGTGGTCTGTCCAGGGAAGCACAGCAGTGTTATGATGCTCTCCTCTGAAAGCTAATATCCCTACCTGTGTGTTTTTGTCTCTCCAAAGCCCAGGAAAACGGAAGCAACTGGGCACATCTGAGACTAGCTGAGTTGTGGGCACTTTCCCTTGAAGAATAGCAATTGATATTCAATGGATACAGTTCTTCTGTCCCAGAAACATGTCTACATTATCTCCTTTGCTTTTGTACTTAAGGAAATACAGCTGAGAAGAGGCTAAATGCTTTCCTTAAACCAGCATAGTTAGGGAAAAACAAGGATTAATATTTACCAGATCGATACTCGTTACGTTAGGCTGCTTCTAATGACTACATTCCCAATGTGTGCTGTCTTCATGTCTTCCTCTTAGGTTATAAAACTGTCTTATCAGGTCTGTTCCTTCTTCTTGTGCTGTTTACCATGTTTAATAAAGAATAAGTCCTAAATAATAAATATAGTAATAGTAACACATTGGCAGGAATGCTGCTATAACCTCTCACACTGCAATCTAAAGTGGTATCTCATGCTGTTGAAGAGATGCATGCAAATTACATGCATGGAACCAAACCAGCAGTGGATGTAAAAACTGCTTTTTTGCTGGATATGAATGTAACCTGTTGCTTATGCATAAACACATGCACAAACCAGAATGCACATGTGGCCCCTCCATGTAAGAACTTCAGACTGCAGCAATTTTCCTTTGCAGACTGTGATATCCCATCAGATGTAGCAGTCTGAGGTATTAAAACCCTTTGGTCAGCTATAGGAGCCACCCTAAAAATAAGCATTTGGGAGAATTTTGCAGCTATTTGGCTCCATAATCCTGAGATTTTTTTTTTTCACACTTCTGAGGTGGGTTTTGTGTAGGGTAAAGCACACACAATCTGTTAAAAACAGTTTTTAAATATTTCTCTCTCTCTTTTTTTTTTTTTTTTTCTGTAGAAGAAAACCTTTGTAGACTTATCAAAATTATAAATAATTAGGGACAGATTCAACATAAGCCAATAAACTCCCCAGTGTGGATATATAGTCTCATACGGACAACTTTGTACTACAGTCTTGCTCAGCATAGTTATTGGGGCAGAAACTGGAAGAAGACTGGGTGCCCTGACCCTGCAACAGGCTTTATGTCAGCAGAGATTTGAGTCTGTGTAAAAGCCATGTGATGGTCCTCTCAGTGATGCAGTGAGCATCCTGCATCAAAGAGCTCATCATTTCCTTACTGCAGGTGATTTGGTATTGATAAAAAAGTAAGCCAGTCAGTTTATAAGATGCTTATTTTCTAGGCTGGTGAAGAGTTCTCATTCACTCTTCAATTCTTCCAGCCATTTTATATAGAGGGAGACTTGATGACTGAAAAATTGCTGGTGAATGACATCCAAGAAGTGCCTTAAGGAGGTCTTGCAGTTAAAAGACAAATCCTTTTTGGTATTCAGCATGTGGGAGACTGCACAGCAGGTTCTCAGAGGGAGAGGGGATTTGTAAAGAGAGGGTACAGGAGACTAGGCTAAACCTACAACAGAACAGCTCATGGGTCAGGAGGGATGAATTAATTTCAGAGTAATACTCTGTATAGATTGTATGGAAATGAGTTGAACTATAAAGATGTCAAAAATGGGAAGTTCCCAACAGATAAAATGTTTAAAAATAGAAAGAAAAATTTTAGTGCTAGATGTGGTGAATATACATGTTTGCGTCTCTGACTAGTTGTAGATTGCCATCTATATCAGCTCCTGACCTTTTCTGTTGTCATTTGTCCCTATGCCTGAGCCATCCCATTTGTCTAAATCCCATTGTTCATCTGTGTCCCATACATCATTTGGTGTATAATTCCCTAGCAGCCATAAATCAATGTCTGGTCATTAATGTTAGTCACCCAAACTGGTCTTTTTCTTGAACTCCTGCATATGCCTTCTGGGTATAAAGCAAGGAACATTATGGAGATATTAAAGGAAAAGCTAGCAGAATTGTGAAATAAAGTGAGTGTCCAAGGCTCAGAATAATAAAAAGGGAGTTAAAATATATTCTGAGACCTCTCTGAATACAGAGAGAAGTATTGACCAAGATCTATATTTGAGACTGTACCTATTGATACATATAACTAAGCTTGCATCAGTTTCTGTGGCACAAGATCAGAACCACAGAGAAGGAACAAAGTAAGAAATATTTAGAGAAAAAGGAATAAAGCACCATTTTTTTTCTTTAAATGAATGTTTTGAGTTGAGTATACAGAGCAGAACAAAGCAGTTCATTCTGACTGAAAATAAAAGCCTAGGCTGGGTCAACAGAATTTCAGTATTATTATTAATACTTTTTTTTTTTTCTTTTCATTAAGCAGATCTTCCCTCCTGCTTTCTCCTCTTGGTGCACATTTTTTATCTTGTGGTTCCATGTGGTCTCTTAGATGAGTTGGCTACACTGAATTCATAAAATATTATTAAAAATAAGATTACCCAGGAGGAGTTTGACTGACCCTATGCTGGAGTGCAGATTTCATGACTAGAGATGTAATACCATATTTTATTTAACCACAGTAAGGAGTGTCCCAGGCCTCTGCACACATTATGTTGTTCAGATGCTTATCAGCAGCAAAGTGCTCTGTCTTCATTAATGCAAAGCAACCAAACAGTTTCTCAGAACCAGGTGCAAGGAGCATCTCTGCTACCTGCTCCCAGCGAGGCTGAGAGCCTCTGCCTTTCCGTTTGCTCACGTCAGTGAAGATTACTTGGTGATAAAAAAACAAGTAGGTGCCTGGATCTTTTCATGTCATAAGAAAAGCTAACAATTCAATTTCACCAAATAGTACCCATTGCTCTCTTGCATTGGAAGAAGAAAGACTTCAGATGCCTTGCAATGAAGTGCTTGTCACTGCTTGGAATAGAGAGATATGAAAGAAGAGAAGAAAGCTCAGAGAAAAAAAAAAAAAAAAAGCTTGATGGACATATGGAGAATTAAAGCATTTATTTGAATATTTTCAAAGTTGACATAAGTACTAAAGTAACTTTGCACTGTAGGCTTCTAGTTCCAATAGGAAGTTTTTGTATCAAAGATTTCTGATTCACTGTTTTCTTAAATTTGTTTCCATGGGCTCATTTGCACATGCAAGGCTTTAGCTTTGGGACTGGCTGCACTCAGTCACCAGTGTGACTGAGGCTTGTGTAGAAATATCTCAGCTAGCTTTCAAGTAATTTGCTCAGAGGTGCTTCGTGCCACATAGAGATGATACAGAGCTCATCAGGAGCTATAATGCCTGAGGTTACTGGCCTCCAGTGAATTCCAGCCTGCCATGACTGCACTGGTAGCAGCCCTCAAACTACCTACGTGAAAGCCAGCTCCAGTGCCTTTATACAACCCATTGTGACTGCTACTGCTACATATTCTTTGTAGACTGGCTCAGGTTAGCTGGGTAAATCAGGAGCATGTCAACTGTTTAAAGGGCTTTTCATTTCTGAGCTCCTGGCTTGGGGAGTGAAATGAAATAGTGCCTGAAAATTGTTCTTGTGCAGCGTCTGTTAGATAAGCTGAGTGGAAATATCCCACTGCACCCAGAGCTGACAGTAATACGTGTTTCTGTTATCAGCCTTAGCAGAAAGAGGCAGGGAAGAATGAACACGTCATATGGACTATCCTGTAATGCCAAATGCAGAGCTGAAGAGGTTTTGTAGTATGAGACTCACGTTCCTCTTCCAGTGCTGGGTCTGAGGACAGAGGCATTCACTGAATGTGAGGCATGCCAATCCAACAATTTTCACAGGCATTTTAAGGCACAAAAAGTGCATCTTAGCAGGGATTTTCCTCCTGTGAAGTGCTGATGGGATTTCAGCGGCATGACTCCTGTTACATTCATCAATAGTCCCGCAGCTGAAAACTCACATACCACTTCAAAAATTGATTACTCACTGTTTGACCTCAGACTATGTCAATGCATATGTGGATAGCTTTAGCTGTGCCAGAGACCTTTTATTTCTGTGACTCATTCTGTGATCACCTGAATCTGACAATCACTGGAGTATTTGTCTTGTAAGTCTCCAGTGGTATTTTGCAGAAGAAAAGCTTTCAATTTTGGAATGTGACGTGTCCCTTTCCATCCCATATCCAGGTCATGTTGTAAGGTTGCATTTTTGCTCAGATGTTTTCTGAAGTTAAACAAATGAGGGAAGCAGCCTAAATCTTGATGCAAAAGAAGAGTTCTCTCGATGTCATTTTGTTTATTTATATTTGTGTGTGTGCCTACACGTGCACTTCTGGCAATAGGCAGAACCAGGAAAACTAGCTAAAAAATGTATTTAAAGCATTCGTCTAACTGTAATGCTTTCCTACTGGTTCTGTTCAGTGTCACCTGCTTTGGGTAGAGCATTCTGTGTGTCCTTCACTCTACAGATACCACTGCAGTAAGTGGCATTGCTCAAATATATTCTTTAGCTTCTTGGTAGTATTTGGGCTCAGTGATATCCATGGGCATGAGATTCCTAAAGAGGTTTTAGACACCTAAATATGTCTGCAGATTTGGCTCTGGATCAGTCAATGCCTTTGTGGATCTTGGCCTTATTCTGTTGTTTGTGAATGTATATTGACATCACAAAATATAATTCTGTATTCAAATGCAACAGTAAAAACTGTTGCTACATTCCCACCAGGAGATATGGCATTCTCAGCAAGCTAAGTTATTATATATGACAGATGAACTTTCAGAGTATGTTGGTTTTAGCTTGATAAACCAGAACATTAATTATTCTTTTTTTTTCCCAGTAAATTGCATCAAGACAAAGTAACATACAATTGTTGTATTGCAGAGGTTCCTGAGATCTCTGCCATTGTGAAGTTCCTTTTTTATTTTATGTTTGTTTAATAAGTACAATTGTTATCGATGAATAATGAAAGTGATGTAAACATAATAATTGCTGTGTTATGTTGGATTGTGGTGAATTAATCTAAAGAAGAAGGACTTCTCTGTTTACTGGGCATGATTATACTTGGGGAGTTAGGGTGATGTATTCGACAGAAATCCTATAGAAAAACGTCCTTAATGAAAAACGTCGCTCCACAACAAGCAATGTTACCTGGATTTTCAAGCCTTACGGTGACTATGTTGTCCTGCTGTCATTAATTTTGCTTCCTGTGACTGATATATTTCCTTTGCTGTTAAGACACAAGTGAAATGATGATGGAGGAAAGATGGGGGAAAATTTTGGTTTTGCCTAAAGGCAGAAGGAAAGGGAAAAGGAGGAGGCTCACCTAGATACTTGCAATAAAGACCACCTGTAGTGGGGCTCCTGTTTTCTTACCAGAACCTTAAGCAAACTTCTTAAATTGTGAGCTTTTTCTCACCAGGGGTTGGACTACGCATTTAGGCAGTTCCTTGAAAACAAGTGTACAAGCTGCACTGCTTCTGGAGTAGCTGCAGGACCCCTGTTCCTCAGAGGAAATTTTCCACTGCGCCAAAGCCCCATTTCTTTCCCTGGTCCTGCATCCATGATTCCTGGCCACAGGACTGGCTGAGACGCTTTTGATAGCAATTCTCCAGTCCTTACCCTTCCTGCTTCACTCTGAGGAGGGAGGAAGCTAGAAGGATAAATAACTTGCTCCTGCCTAATGACCATGGCAAATTGTGGTGTCCCAGCAGTAGTTCAGCATTGCTGTCTGACATATAGGGATGTGCCTGCATGGCCATGAAGAGATGCATTGTCAAGCTCTTGAAGTGGTAATTCAGGTACACGTAGCACTGCAGCTGCAAAAGCAGAGTCTTCCACGGAAGTTATTTGCAGGAGGTACAAAACTGGGAGGAATGTTTGATATACGAGCAGGTTGTGCCACTGTTCAGAGGGAATTTGACGGGCTATAGAAATGGGCCAACGGGAACTTCATGAAATTCAGCAAGGGGGAATGTAAACACACACTCCTGGGGAGGAACAAGGCCATGGATCTGTAGGTTCACAAAGGTGATTAAAGGACTGGAAGATCTATCATACAAAAAGAGACTAAGAGAACTGGGACTCAGACCAGAGAAGAGACGGCACATGGGGATCTTATCCATGTGTATAAATACCTAATAAAGGGGAAATAAAGAAGATGGAGCCAGACTCCTCTCTGTGGTGCCTCATGACAGGACAAGAGGTGATGGGCAGAAACTGAAACACAGGGTATCCCACTTATACATAAGAAAACCTTTTTTGCTGTAAGGGTGACTGAGCACCGGAACAGGTTGCCCAGAGAAACAGTGGAGTCTCCATTTCTTGAGATATTCAAAACCAGGCTAGGCATGTCCTGAGACCCTTCTGTGGGACTAGATCGAGTAGGGGTACTAGATGGTCTCCTAAATGGCTTTCAACCTCAATGATTCTGTTTATTTAGGTGTAGAGAAAGACGTTGGTCAAGCTGCCCAGATAGTAGAAATATCATCAAGTAAAACAGGAAAAAAATGATACTATGGAAGGAGAGTTGGCTTGTTTTAGCTTGGTGCTGAAAGTGTTTTACACCATAAAAAACGAAGTGCTTTTTTAAAATTTTATATATATATATATATATTTCAAAAACAGAGTTGACTGACACAGTTCATTTTAATTTAACAGCCTCAAAACATATTACTGTTGTGGTTTTAATTTCCAAAGACAGCAAATTTGTTTCCTGGAAGGTGGGTAGTGTAGAACTCAGGAAGATGATACTGTACCATTCTGCTACTGTATATTGCTGGGCATATCACTTTATCTTTTCATTTTTCAAAAAAGAAAATAATAATGTTTATATCATTTGTAAAACAATTTCAGGTCTAAAGATGAAACCAAATGTATTTATTTATATTTTGTGCTCTATTTTTTATTATTATTATTTTTTTAATATAGGGAAAGTTATGTGATTAAAATAGTAATGAGAAAAAAGAGAGAAAAGTATTTGATACTAAATGATTATATCAACTTTTCTGTCACTGAAATTCAGGCATTCAGCAACAATCCATTTTGATTCAGTTGTGAATCCCTGTTTATTTCATCAAACCTAAAAATCTAGTGGACAAATAGAAAACTAATTAAATATTAAGTCCCCATTCATTCTGCTACACGTCAGTGCCTGCTAAATAACTGGAAAGGATGTGGAAGGGAAGAGATTGCAAACAGCTGTCTAATGAAAGCTGTGTCAAGACAAAACAAATATTGCTAAAATATTTTGTTATGGCGAGGCAGACATCTCCATATCAGGTGCATAAAGACCTGCTCATTTAAGTCCTTTTTCAGCAGACTGGAGTCAATAGGGAATGTGGCCCTTGCTGGAAATTTCAGTGGTAAGCTGTTAGACATGGAGTGGGATAGGCATGTAGAGAGAATCTTAGAATTGTAAGTCTGAGAAGGAAGGGAGAGAGGAGTGGTTGCAACACTATAGCGTATCCTGCGCTGGTGCTGCGGATTAAGAAAGAGCTGTTATATCCATGCCCCCACCCAACACTTCTCCTAAATCCTTAAATGGAAGGATGCAGTCCTGTGTATTTATATAACAACATCCAGTGAAAGTAGAGTAATTAATTTGCTGTTGATAATGTTTTTCTTTTGATAGACATTTATGTGATCTGTTTGGGAAAACTCACTTTCTGCTTGTTTTCAGCCACATCTGTACCAGATTGTACGGAGGCTGAGGGATCTGTACTTTTGTTTCAATGTATATTGCAACATTTTTATTGCATTCCACAGGTCCTCCAGTAAACGTTACTTGCAATATTTTTATCAACAGTTTTGGATCAGTCACAGAAACTACAATGGTAAGTGCTATGATGCCGTTGGCAAGAGAACAACAATACTTAATATATGTCATGAACACAACCTGTCAATTTTTCTATTTATTGTTCAACTTGCAGGTCCTCCTGTAAATGTTACCTGCAACATATTTATCAACAGCTTTGGTTCAATAGCAGAAACTACAATGGTGAGTGGGACTGGTCATTGAAGCCATCTTGTGAAGGAGTGGGATGTAATGTAGAATAGAGATGCTCTAGATGTGGGGACATTTACTAAGTTCTGAAGGTACTACCAGCTAACTTAAAATATAAGAAATATAAACTAACTTTAATTAGAGATATATAAATTATTAAACTCAACTATCAAGTCTTAATGTATATCTGTAGTGGCTGTGCCACAGTCTCTAGTGACTAGGAAGGCAGCAAATATAGGCAGGTCCAGGTCAGCTTTCCCAGGTCTTGTTAGCACTTGAAAGGCAGAGAAATGGCTGGAGCTCAGCTGTGGGGTTGCCACAGCTCGAGAGCAGTTAGGCTGTAGCTTGGGGCCTGCCAAGAGCTCGATATTTTGAGTGGGTCTTACACCCCATGCTGAATTATCTGCTGCTGCAAACTGTGCTGACAAAGGTACCAGAACTGTCTTGTTTAATGTAGCTAAATCACTGTGAACTGCAGTCATATCACTAACTGAATGAACTTTAGTCATATAACTAAAACATATAACTATGGGAAGACTTGGGTATTTTCAGGGCCAAAATCATACCAGAGAGTGATGGGAACGCACGTGACTGAAATTTGTATTTTGACTGAATTCAAAGAACATTATCAACCATAAAAGCAGTGCCAAAATCAAAATTCCATTTTAATGTTTTTTTTTTTTTAAATTAAATAGTTCAAATTTTCAGTTCAAGATGATATTTTTCTTTTAAAATTTGCTGAAATTTAGGATTAAAGAAATCAAACATAAAAAAATAAAATGAAAATTGTAGTCCAAGTTTTTTCTTTTTTAGTCTGGAATCAAATTTTCATTTTCTTTAATATTTGCTAAGAAAAATGATTTTTTTTTCTGAGTGCATTTAAATAATCTTATTTTTCAAACAATGTATAAAGAAGTTACTTATTCAAGCATACATATACCTCAGTACTTGGTTAATACTGAGAGAAATTTTTTGATGGCTTCGTTATAATAATGTGACAAAACTATAATAATTATCAGGTGCTTGTGTATGTGGGTTAAACATGTTCTAGAAAAGGCATCATGACAAATCGTAGCTTTACTTTATTCCCCACAAAATAAACTAAAAAGGGTGCTCTCACCTTCATTCACATTTTGCAACAGTGCGTTGTGCATTGCCTCAGGACGCAATGGACAGCTACGGACACTTCTGAAGCAATTGCAATGTAGTTTCTCTATTCTGTTTTCTGATGATTCTTGCACAGTGCCCAGGTCTTCCTCTGCTTGCTGAAGCTGGAGGCAATAAAGGTGCTTAGCGTCCTGTAGGACTGAGCTCTTGGTAAATAAAAATGAACTTGTTACGTAGAAAGTAACTTAAGTTATACCAAAGAGCTAGTTTTTCTGTTTTCTTTTTTATTTTTATAAAAAGGGGTAAATATTGCCTTGAAATCCTTGCATTCTGAAGGAAGAGCAGATATTTTGCTTAACTTAAATATTGTATTTAATATTAAAATATTTCATTTAAAAGTAATTGTAATTCATGTCATCATTTTAGAAAGAGGTAACTAAGGAATGTAGGATCACAAGTCCTCTGCTCCTAAATATTTTTACTTTCAAAAAAACAAACAAACAAACAAACAAAAAACAAGCAACAGTTATTTAACATTTCGTAGAGATAAAAGGCAAGTAGTTACTAGGGCAGGTTGCTTTCTAAACAGTGTGGAAAAGA
The DNA here is from genome assembly GCA_013399115.1 of Anseranas semipalmata. Classification (NCBI taxonomy): domain Eukaryota; kingdom Metazoa; phylum Chordata; class Aves; order Anseriformes; family Anseranatidae; genus Anseranas; species Anseranas semipalmata. The sequence continues at coordinate 515,234 of VXAA01002187.1, read as the reverse complement.
CTTCTATAAATGACACAGCTATAACATGCAAAGCTAAAAAGTAAACAGATAAGAATGCTTTAGAGTATGTATCTGTAACATTTTAAAAACACCTTAAAAGAAAACTAAAAACAAGTTTAAAATGACATGAAAAAATATAATCTTGAGGTAACATAATGATCAACAGACTATTTTTATTTTTGTCAGAAAACTTTCTTTTCCCGTGTTTAAAAGATTCTGAAAAGTAAGATATGAATGCAGCCTTTTTTTTATCCAGATGTGTCTGTTGGTCTTAAGATGTAGAGACATCAGCATAGCTTTAAGTAGCAAAAAAATCCTGCACGTCACTGGCTTTACAAGATGGCATTCAATGAAAATATTTGCACGACCTAATGCTGATTGCATTAATTAGACTCCTTCATTGCTTTGATTAAATCCCCTCATTGCATTTTACTGTCTATCAAATATGTTAATGTGCACCTTTTCAATGTTCATTAACACATTCTGCTGAAAACAGCTAAACATTCAAGTAGATGAAAACAAAAACTGTTAGCTTTCTTGTTTTGCTTTGTTCATAATATTTGCCAAAAATGTGGAAAGAGTTTTCTTAGATGCTGTTCAACGGTTTGATATTGATTTTCTTAATGTTGTCATTTCTTTAATGACTAGTATGACTAGTTTTAGGGTGTTTTAAAACTGCTCTGAGAGACAGACATCAATTACTGTTCCATCTACTTTGCCTTTCTGAAATAGATGCAGTCATGTGGTAAAAATGTTGGCATCTCTCATGGTAAATAATGAGTTTTGACTCCTAGGATTCATTTTCCCTTATAAAATGCTCTCGATCGTTTTGACATAAAACCAAAAGATTCATTTAAAACTATGGATTGTATGTCAAAAAAAGATGTTGCTGTCTCAGAGGACAGGGATGCTTAGTGAAACCATGCATATGTACTGAAGGGACATTATCAGGATATAACTTGGAAGAGCTGCAGCAGCTTATTGGAAAACTTTGGAGATGAAAACTTGTTAGAGAGGCTTTCAGTAGGAGAAATGAACATGGCAAACAGGATCACAGTCCCAGACCTACTAAATTCAATAAGTTCTCAATAACGTTAGCAGGAGTAGCTTCTGTTTTCTGATTTGGATAAACACCAGGATGAAATTTATCCCTGTGTGAAAGGCCAGCACAATGCTTATGCCCAGTATGTTCTTCTAAAAGTTAAAACCCTTCACTGAGAAATAAAACAGAGGCCTGTGCTGGCTCTCTCCAAGTGGATGAATTCCACAGAGTCTTCATGAGTTTTGTTCCCAAAGATCTATGGAAACAAAATGCAAATGTGTTAGTCTCTCTGCACTATTATGCACACATGGGACAGTATCACTATTGATTTTTCTTTGTTCCAAAAGAAACAGTTTTTTCCACATTAGAATGATGTATATTATACCAAAAAAAAAAAAATACTAAAAAAGGCCATATCATAGTCAAGACAGAATTGTTGGAAATTTTCTTCATTGATCCACTTGTTTTCCATTTAAGCCCTAACTACAACTTTGAAAAAAAAAAAAAAAAAAAAAAGTTTTTCATGAGTAAGTTGTAAGTTCACAGAAGAAAGCAATTATGCCAGTAAGCTTTGTATCTATTTTTGGAAGCATTCACACATGCAGTATTCAGCAGAAAATCCACTGTACAGCATGACTGCAGTTGAGTATCACAGATGAGTAATCTACATCAGGCTGGGCAGAGTCCCAAGGAATTCAGATGTTCAGTGTCACAAATGACCAGGATTTTTTAGCTATCAGCTGTAAGAGAAGCTAAGAGCAGTTTGTACATTGATGAGCTAATTGCTAATTACAGAAATGACTAACTGTGAGGACATTATTATTGTCGTTATGCCCTATAATTAATGACTGATACTATGCATCATGTTCTCTGTTGGGATAAATGCATCAAACTCCGGTTGTGTTTTGAGTACTTATGTTAGCAGAAAAAATTACCATTCTTTTAAAAATTTTAGAGGGAATAGAGGTTGGCTGTGGCTGGTTAGATGATATTCCTACTAGAAAACGCATATTACAAATCAGCTTGTTAGATCCCAATTGAGCAGTGTACATATCTAGTTTTAACTGCATAAAGGACTCCCACTGAAGCCATTGAGGACACCTTGCATGCTTAAATGTATAGTTAACCAAGCACTTTTCTGTTGCATGACTTTGAAATAGATGATTAAGCCACTATTTTTCAGTTAGCATTCATGCTAAGGACTTGGAGAGAGAGTAGTTTCTCTGGCTAGCCCCTCCTATGTATGCAAGACCAGCTAAGTCTGCTGTTTGCATCAGACATCTGACTCAACACCTGGGAGACCAACGTGATTGGAGGGAAAGATGGGAGGAAGGCTAAGATCAAAGATGAGAGTAAATTCAGTCAGAAAACAGCCCAGAAGAAGGACCGGGGATCCCCAGCACCCCCTGCCACAGCAGTGCCTGAGGCTAAAGGAACCCAGAACTTTGCTGAAGGTCTGGGGAGTGAACCTGGTGGCTGCAGAGTTGCCATCCCTGACTTTGCCCAGCATGAGGGGAATGGAAAAATCTTTTCTCTCTAGATTCCTACAACAGAAACTTAGTATATCTGTGGGTTGAGTCCCTAAATCTTTATATAAATCTAATAAAACTGATCAGATGAATATTCCCTTACTGTGCTAGCATTACCCTGATCTTATGGCTTGAGAACGGGGGAAAACTCTTTATCTGAGTTGCCTTGAGCTATCATTGTCATCAGTATTGCAACTGAGATTGAAATTTCAGGTCCACAATTCTCATTCAAAGCAGTGGTGCTGTCAGAAAGAATTTGTGGAGTAGGTGTACTTGTGGCAGCGTAGGAGTGCATTACTACAGTCCACCCACACCTACCCTCAGGAACTCGCAAAATACACACTGCACACTGTAGTCTGCCTGAGCTCCATGTTGTGATATCATTCTCAGGAGAATTTCTCTTCAGAATATAGTTACAATGTTAGCACAGGAAAAGTAAATTCAAAATTCTGCACATGATTACATCTGACTGTGTAAACAGACATCCCTCTTGGCTGCTTGTACCACAAGAATAAGAGAAAAAAAGTAATAGTGGTTTTATGATGTGCAAGTTATATTATACTTCCATTTTTATTTCTTATTTATATATCTCTCTATGTACATTAATAAATATATATTTATATATATAGATAGATAGATAGTAAAGCCAGTCAGACATAAACAAAGGTTTCAGTGCTGTTTTGCTTCTAACAGAGAAGAAAACAAACAAACAACTTTTCTAAGTGTATCAGTGTGATGGCTCTAATACATTTATGAATTACGAAAATATATTTTCAACCTATATATGTATGTTGAAAAAGATAGCATAACCCTACTGGTATCATTTATACTTTTGGTATAATATATATCATATGCAAGCTTTTCTGTGAATAAGGATTTTCCAGACTAGCTTTGGTTAGCGAAATCACTAACTACTGAAGTTTATGAAAGCAAATTTATTTTTAGATATTTCTAAACAGTTTGCTGATTTGACTGACTTATGATTTCTATGTTATGTGGGAAGAAAATCCCCCTGCTTTCTGTGGACTTTATTACATATCTTATTTCAAAGAAAAATTAAAGGCAGCTGCACAACTAGCTATAACAAAGTGTATATTATTATATAGCAATAAGTCAATCGTTGATGCCAGTTCCTGCCTTTTTTTTATGTAGAATGAAGATGAAGTTCTTTTCTGTCTTTATAACTGAAACTGTTCCATGTAAGCTTATAAGACAGTTTCTAAGACCAGGAAACAAGTGAAAGCATGCTTAGGGTTGGTGTATCCTCACAAGATGTGATAATATTTTATAAACTCAGAACTGCAAATGATTACTTGATCTTAAACTGCATGAAACAACACCATTATAAAAAGTACAATGCCTTATGAAAAACAGATACAAGCTTTTGTAAGTATCTTTAATAAACATGCTATTCTTAGACATCTGACTGGTCTGTCTTGCTCTGATTAGAAGATGTTCATGTTTTGACTCACATCTGCACAACAGCTAAAAATGAAATGATAAAGAAAACAAGAAAATACATATCCTAGTAAGACTGTGAAACATTATCCCATAGGTCTCAAAAAATTGCATCTGTTTGGATGTTAGAAATATCCTGCCAGGGCTGCAACATGCTTCATCATGAACCTACTGACCGAATGGTGGGAAATGCCGAAGCTTGGTGGGGCTCGTTCCACAGAGTCTGCATATTGGGCAAGCTGCTTACTGTAACTCTAATCAGAGTGAAAATATTTATTTAGTTTTCAAGGATGATAAATTCTTTAGACTACGAGGGTCAGTGGCCTAACTAAACCCATGCCAACTCATACACTTTCCAAGTCAAAAGCACAGCGTTGCCATTTTAACACACTGCTGCTACCACAAAAGAAATCCTAAATGTGAGGCTTTTGTGCAGTTGGCACAATTATTTGCTAACGTATTCCTTCAGATAATATAATCTATAAAAATATTATTAAATATTTTCCCTTTAGAGGAAGAGTAGTTTTATTTCCAAGAGAGTATTCACAGGCTAGCTAACTGCGGTAATTTCAGGTAAATGTGTTATAATATCAGGGAAAGAAGAGGGAAATGATGCTCTTATTTGCTGACTTTGGAAATTCAGGATAAGGAGAATAGGCATTAGAAGCTTTCAATTCCCTCCACTGGGTATTGGATTAGACCCTGAAAGCTCTTTTCACACTGCTTTTTAATAGCTAGTTCTTGACACAGTGTTAATGCTGGTTCTAAATGAACCTCTATAATAATTGCTGTCTTCCCAGTTGTGACTAACAGACCACTGAGCAGAAGAATGCAATTAGAACAATTTTAAAGGGATGCGGGGGGAAGGAGTGAATGAAAGAACATACAAAGAAAAGCATGCGGTAGATAGAAAACGGATGCAAACAGTAAATAAGAAGTGCCGATTTAATTTCTTCTGTACAAATCTGGCTTCACTGAAATTAGCAACTATTCATGAGTACATTAGAAATAATTGATTTACACATTGGAAGCAATTTATTTAAATTAGTGGTTTTATAGCATCTTTGTTGAAATTGTATATAGCTAGCCACAATGCTTTTTGACTTTCTAAGTACCACTGAGATAATCCATAGCATTTGAAAGAGGGTTATATTTAACATTGGAGGTTGCAGTTAATATTTTCTTCATCAATGAAGTAATTTTGATTTGGAAAATGTACCAGTTGTGTTTGTTTGGTTCAGTATGGCATTTAGACTGCTTTATTTTCAAATAACAACTCTCCCATTCAAAGGATAACATAAGTATTTGCTCTAACACCAGTACTATAATAAGTCTAAGAGCTTAAGAAAGCTAAAATGGGCTTCCAACTTTGGTAAGTGGCTTAGTAACCTTTTTACATGGCATTTCTGTAGGACTACAGAGTGAACATTTTTTTGAGACAGCAGTGGAACGACTCACGCCTGGCTTACAGTGAATATCCTGATGATTCCCTGGATTTGGATCCCTCTATGCTGGACTCTATTTGGAAACCAGATTTATTCTTTGCCAATGAGAAGGGAGCAAACTTCCATGATGTCACAACAGACAACAAGCTGCTAAGGATTTCTAAGACTGGAAAAGTGTTGTACAGTATCAGGTAAACCAGTTAACTTTATTTTTCTGCTCTTTCCCCTTACTCCCTGTTTTTCTGGATGTAGCTAGGCTTTCAGAACATAATTTACATATTTAATTCTTTGTTGTCCCGTGTGTACAACTGAAATGAGACTTAATCACAGTAGGGTAGAAAGAAAATGTGCCTACATTCCTTTGCTAAGCTTTTACTTTTCACAAGATAGTCTGTAAGTGGCACAGCAGTACTTCTTAGCTGTGTTGGAAACCTAAGGATGTCTACTACTTTATAGGTATTCCTCAGTAATTCCCATCAGCATTAGCTCAAGTCACTCTTCTTACAAAGAGAAGAAATTAGCTCTTTGGTGGTTTGTGGGTTGCAATTCAAAAGTAAAGGGGAATAGTATTTTAAATGACTGCTGAACACCTTAAGGAAAAATGGACTTGAAACATGGTAAACTTGACATGCAAGTCGCTGGGTAATCGGATGTATCTATTCACTGTTAAAAATAACTGGAATTATGGAAAGCTTTCATTTTAATACTAAGTGCATTGAAGTGTGTGTCATGTGACTGGATTTAGGCTGAATGAATAAACACTGTTTGACAAAATATGATTGGATATGATCTGATGAAATTGGACATATGCAGAGAATCAACTGTATTTCACAGGCATAAACAGCAGCAAATCTGCATTACTTGTTTGACATTCAGCTTACTGTATGCCATTAACTTGGTATAAGCAGTCAAAGGTGCAAAACCACTGCATTATTGCTCTTAGGATTGTTCAAAAAGGAATTATTGTGTTTTGTGTGTTCCTGGGAATGCTTCTCAGTTTTTCCCTTTCTTGCATCATGAAAAGTAAACGTGGTAGTATCTGTTTAACAGTTTGTTCAGTGAATTTACTCATTGGTAAGGAAAATCAACTCAGAAGACAGTTGTTTCTGCCCAGGCATTCTGTTTATGACCCGGATTTTCATTGAGGAATTTTTATTGATCCAGGTTAAGGACAGCGGTGTTCTCTAGGATGCTAGATTAATAAATAATAGCATGGCACTTCCTCCATTTACTTAATTACTGTGGAAATTACTTGATAAGACCCCAGTTATATTTGGATAGATTAACCAGTGTGGAACATAAATGTTTATTGAGCAAGGTTTCAAACTGACATACTTGAAGAGTTTGAGAAAAATAGTAGGATAGAAGGATTAAACTAGCACTAGCAGAGTGATAAATATGCTGTCACTTACAAATATTTCTTGTTTCACCCTGGGAAAGAAATAAATGCATCTGTTTGCTTGAATGACATCACACACCATCTTATTGGAGGCAACAGTGCAGCTGTGTGCTGTTCTGAATACAGATGGATAATTTCCCTGACATTTTTCCATGCGGGAAGAGTAATATTTCAACCTGTCATACCACATTTGTAAAATTCCCACACCTAAATGCAAATTCGTATGAACTTCAGTAAGCAGTATTCCAACTGAGGACTAAGCAAAACTCATTGTTTTTCATTTGTATCGCACAATAGTAACAGAGACTTACCTGGTGCCTCTAACATGGCATATAATTTTGAATAGTACTTTACAGTGAAGAAGACATTCCTGAATACTCAACTTTGAAGTCAGAAGTAATTAGAAAAACTTGTCCCTATTCTCTAAATGCTGGTTGCCAGTTGCTTTGAGTTGTGCTGTGCTGAAACAAACAAGTATATTTTAGTGATTGGTTTCAGTACATTGAGAATGGTATAATGTTACCATTTTCACTACTACACCAACACAACTTAGCCTGACAAAATGATATTTAACATTTAGCATTTAGTGTGCTCTAAATGTTTAAAGCACTTTACAAACACATCTGAGACATAGTAGTGTAGGCTGTTTTGTCATATTTCCAAATTTAATACAAGCAAGGGCAAATAAATCTCCTAAAAATATAAACCACTCTATTAAAAGCATGGGTCTGTTTGTCCTTCTTTCAATGAGGGATAATCCATCTTGCATTCATTGGTGATGGTAGGCATGACATAGGTTTTTGTCATTGTTTACCTTATAGTAATTTTGATCATGATCATGCTTGCAAACTGCTAGATCTATATTTAATTCTCTGGGAGCTGTTATAGAAAATAACACCGGAGTGGTTGATGTACTCACCTATGAATCATGTAAGTTTAGGAGTCCAAACCTATTTTTAGACACTTTCCGCATGCTCAGATGACTACCTTGGTATTTGTTTTAATCTCAGATGTCATGGTATATATGCTCTATAAAGCCTGAGGCAAGATCAGTGTGGAGAAAGCTTCTGAGCCTTCAATACTTGTAAGTGATTTGGTGATGGGTATGAGGAACGTGAAGGATTATGGAGCTATAATGATTCAGTTCCATATTTACAACAACATCTTTTTTTTTTAATTATTTATTATTATTATTATTATTACTTATTTTAAAGAACAGCCAAACTTGAAGTTTTAAGGTGGAGGACAACATTTTTACTCCAGTCCTGGAAGCTAACTAGCACACGGCCTAAGTCTTTGGTGAAAACTGGTCTAAATCCTTGGGCACTGCAGAAAGAACAAGAATCTTGGGAATGGAACCCAGCTTTAGTCAATGTCACAAATACACCCTTTTGTCACTAGTGACATGACCACAGTCTTAGTCACTCGTCTTAGAAGTGCACATATTTTAGAAGTCAGAAGTTACAGTAAAGTTAAATTCAGCAAACAACTACACTTAAGTCAGGATCAGTCTCAGTGGCACTCTCTGAGCTGCAAAACACCGTTAAATAACTATAGTTTTTGTTTTAAAGCCCTCTGCAGAGAGCATTCAACAAGAGGGGTTCATTATAGCAGCGTTCAATATAATTGGCTTATGTTGTGTATATTTTGCATGCTGAAAAACAATGAGACTTAAAATCTCAGCCCACACAATGTCACCCCCCAGATGCCTGTGACTCATCCCTCTGAGCTCCCAACCCTTGAATGATCTCTGCATGGATTGGATTTTGTAGAGGGGCTACACACTTGGAAAGAATGGCAGCGCTGTGCAATAATACTGAAAGTCCTGTTCCTGGCACTCATATTCCATATGACACCTGGATTTTTTTTAATGTGTACACTGCTGAACTGATTTTATGTTCCAGGGGCAAGGATCATATCTTCTCTGTCCCACTGTGGACACCTGGGAAACCAGTAAAATGCCAAAGAACCTCATGGGGGGGTTTGCATTCTCTTTGAGCTGCACATTTATGCTACCTGATTCCCACAAACTCATTTCAGGCTTTCAGCCAGCTCAGAATATTAGCATCTGCCAAAAAGCTTATTTTAGCAAAGTGATTTTTTTCTTTTTTCTTTTTTTTTCTTTCTTCTTCTTCTTCTTCTTTTTTTTTTTTTTTTTAAGTTAATTGCCTCCCTTTCCTTTTAATATTTTCCGTGCATCTCAGTCATAAAAGCTTGATGCTGAAGGTGATATAACTCAACTGTAACATTGATCCATGGCATTGAACCTGGAATATATTGTCCAGGAAGGTAAAGAGGTTGGAACTACTTTGTTTTTTTTTTTTTTTTAAATCCTGCTGCTCTAGAAAGCACCTTGCACTCCCAATAACCAGATAAAGGAGAGGCTGTGAAGCTGTGCTTTGAAATGTAGTGCCACTGCATTTACCCAGGAAGAGTTACAAAGCAGATTACTTCATATTTTTAAAATATGCAAAAAATTTAGAAGGTGTTGCATATTTTGACAAGAGAGTCATTTGGAATTCTAGGGAGGAGATTTGAGCAAATTCACAAATTATTTTTCTTCCCTATTTTCGTTACTCCTGTTCTAAGATCAATGAAATACCTAGGAAGACATCCCTCAAGTCTTTCAAAATAGCATTTTTTTTTGGTCTTTGTTTATCGTCACAGTGCAGTCACAGAAATTTTGCAGTTATTTACACAATTGCTTCCCCATGGTTTCAACTCTTGACCTAGATTTAATTGTTAAATGCTATTACGGATGAAGGCGGTGTCTATTAGAGAGCAACACTGTGCAGCTAGGGTACCATGAATCAGGAAACACAAGCTATTATGTTGGTCTGCATTTTTGCAGCTGTTCTGGGGGTGTTTACTGGACCCTCCATTCGACAAGTATCTGACAGGACGAGCTAGCATATCCAAAAGCCCTCTCCTGCTTTTGTAACCATGGAGAGGTATCTGTGAAACCAGCACATTTAGTTACAATACCATCTCCTGTGTCACTTGTGTTACTCGGAAGTTTTCAAAATTGACTTTTCATTGTGTGGCAATAGTACCAAGTGACAGCCAGTGAGTCTAACCCCTCTGGACCCCCACTACCACACACACCATTTTGGGTTATATTACAAGTTAAGGTTACCATATCGCTCATGTGAATCATCAGAAGTAATCTATAGCACTTTTATAATTGAGCTTTTCTGAGTGAAAGTCCTGTGCTTTGTATTCTCCTCTTTACCTGTGTTCTTTGCCCTATGAGAAGAAAATGAAAAGCAGATTTATAGGAGATACATAAGTAACACTGGTTTTCCATCCACAATAACTATTTGTGTGAAAAGATGTCCACCATCATCCTGAAAAAAAAAAAAAAATTAAGATCAGATCTTAGATCTTTAGTGTTACTACAAAATCTGTTGCCATGTTACAGTAGATTCAGGCATGGGTCTTCTACAATAGTTTCAGGGTACAAACCTTATCAGCTACCCAACAATGCATCTCCATTTACACCTGATGACATTGTCATGTGTGATCATCCATGGCACAGCACAGTCTAGCCTAACGGAGTGGTAGAAAATGTTATGTTTCACAGTTCTGCACACATCCTGTGCTTAAATTTGATAACTTCAATTTTATTTTCCAATCTAGTGATGAGATTTAAGAGGATTTGGACTTTACTAGCAGCATTGTCTTTCCATGTGACAGATTAGCAGAGGGGGAGGAGAGAGTCTGTTACCATGATTGATAAGGTTGTTTGCTATGTGGGAACCCCTCTCTCTTACCTCACACTCATATTTATTACCTCAACTCCTACCAAAATAATATTGATATTGACAAGTGGGGATTTTCCCTTAGAAGTGAATCTCAATCAGCACAGGAACATTTTCATAGAAAATTATTTATTCTTCCAACGGCAAAACTGCACACAGTTCCATGATCATTGACCTGACTTTCCAAAAGCAAACAAAAAAAATCTTCATAAGCCTTGAAGTAACTTTTCCACATTAAAATAATAATAATAACAATAAAAAGACATTTAAGAAGAAGCACGGCAGAACTACTAACTGAAATAGAGCACATATATAAAGTTTCGAGTTTGACAGCTATTCTGTATTATAGGCAGAGGCCTTACAGACTTTATATAAATAGTGCTAGAATCACTAGACTTTATTAAACAGCACAATGTTACTGGGGCACGGTGACTTCCCAAATAGTAACTGCATGCTGTGTGAATCCAGTGAGTTTGACAAATTTGTCTTCCCATGGGCATGATTACAATAATAACTACGGTTTCAGAGGCTAAAAACTTTTAGCTTTTTGTGGGACAAGCAGCCATTCTCATTATGGCTAAACTCAATGTCCTTGGATTATCATTAGCTGCCCACTTTTCACCCATTTTTTTCTTTCCTTCTTGCTCTTTCTCCTGCCTCTCTGCCCACCACCATCCCCCTTCCTTTGGGGGTCTTTTAATTAAATAGCCTGAGTTGCTTCTCATCCTTTTGGATGGTTTCCTAACACCTTCTTAACTGTGCCCTCCCATCAGCCACTTTTTTCTCTCTTATTTCCTCCTAATCTACATACAAATCCAGACTGAGGATCTAGCGTTGGATTTCCAATACCCTTATTTTTCTGTTGTGCCTAATGTACTTGTTTTGCATAAAAATAATAAAACCTCCTAAATAAATGATAAAGCCTAATGCAGGTACTTTGTTATGCAACTAGCACAGCTATTGTCAAAACCCCATTGATCATCTAGCTTAAGGAAAGAATAATTTACATTTTAATGACACAAAATTAGTTGCTTTTTCACTTCATCAGGCATTTAAAACAAAGTAGGGATATGGACATTATACTTGAACATGTACTGCCTCACTAATTCCTCTAATGCTGTGCACATCTCCAGCTGACATACAAAAACACTGGATGTGATGTAAATACAAACACAACAGAAGAGCTACGTAAACTGAAGGGCAATGTTGCCAGGAGAACAAAAGGCTCTGAACTGGTCGTAAGGAAGTTTAAACTGGAAGTTATAATGTTTCCAGCCATCTACACTTTGAATTCCTAAAACAATATTCCAACAGAAATAATGGGGGGTACAGGAGGGAACTCGATATCATTGAATGAACCTTGATCATTTTTGAAAGGGCTTAGATGATGTGACTACATGTGATAGGAGATGACCGTATGTGATGGTCCAAGATGGCACTTCTATAGCCCTATGTTCCTGTGTCTCAAATAAAAAGGAAGTTTTTTTTCTCTGAGTTAAAAAAGTGGGAAATGCTGTTGGAGACTAGTTTGTACACATACAGTTGTTCTTGGTTGACAGGATCAAAAAAATATTGGCAGGTGGTTACTTCTGGATATCTATGCCAATGTGCATAGCCAAGCCACACATCTGCGTACCTGCTGTCCTTATGGGTAACAGTGAAGTCTGTCCTTGACTGCTACTGACCGGTCTCTCCATTTAACCACTGAAATCGAATTAGAGCAGTTAAAGGGTAGATGGAAAAAGTTGTAGGTACAGGAGCCATTTCTAAGTGAATGGCATAAAAAAGCATGTTTTCCTGGAATGTGGTCTGAGGATGGAGGTCTTTTGCCAATTGCATTGCAATGTATGGTTTAGAACAAAGATGTCATCATGCCAGAAGGAAAGCAACAGCATGCTAAACACATCTTACAGGAAAATTAAGATAGAAAATAACAGACGAGAAAGGAGAGATGGAATAGTATTCTTCATGGAAAGGGAACAGGTGGTTACAGAATTTAACTGTTACATGAAATCATACTTGAATGTAATTCCACAGATTTGCTTGAATGGTAATTGTGAAATCATTTGCTGGCAACTCATGTGCTGGCATTGCGTATTTACAGACAATGCTGGCATTACAATGAGAAGTGGGATGCCCATAATGAGAAATCCACCACCCTGTTCATTCTGTGCCAGCTCCTGTTTTAAGCAGTACATGAAGCAAAGCAAAGCACTGGAGGGAGAGACAGCATGCTCATAAACAGCAGTACGTGAAACTCCAGCCTGCATTTCGCTTTTCGCCATAGCAGAGAAGGCTCCATGTCTCCTCTAAGCTCGACTTCAGCCTGTTCCCATCTGACAGGAATGAAGCTGCAGAACATGACAAATATTAGAGAGGAATTCCAGAGCACCTCAAAAATAAGGGAAAAAGCAGACAGTTTGACTGTTCCATTTAACAGGACAAAGCCTGTAGACTGTGAAAATTACCAGAACTGACATTCAAAATGATGAGTCAGGTCTCTGAAAAGATAATGAGATGGTCTACACAATGAAAAGCCCTTTAAAAGATGAATGTCACTGGGATTTTTTTTCTTTCTTTATGATATATGAACAATGTTTGTGCCCTTCTTTCGGGCACAGATCACTGAGAGAAGGGGCTGGGAAGAATATAAGGAGATTTTACATTCTCCTGCCTGTTTCAGTGCCACTAGTCTAAATGGCATTTGCTCCCATGTCAAGCAATGCTGTCATGGTTGCTGTGCAACTCCATCTCCCCTGCCAGTTAATGGGGAACTTTGCCTGCTTGTGCTGAGGCAATATTTTTATGTTATTTCAGCAGCTGTAAGGATCAGAAATCTAATCTTCCAAAGAAAAAAAATAACGCTAAGATGTTTACCTTTATTGTCAGCTCAAAGCTTTAAGAAAAATACCAGAAATCATGGAATTTATGATAGCATCTTTAGAATTGGCAATACTGAAAAAAAATCCCACGTGTCTCACCAGGCCCAGCACTGTAGGTTTTGCACAGGTATAAGAACTTTCACAAAAATGGCAAGTAACCAATGTTAACATGACAAAGCACGTGCTACTTGTGTTCTGGTATTTGCAGCATAAAATCCCAGATTGTAATGTCTCCTGTCCCACCAGCTAAGCTGCAGATGGGTGTAGCTTGAAAGAATGAAGGGATATGAATAGAAGCAAAAAGTTATTTTTGATAACATGCCCACTCATAGAGAGGCATTTTTCACTTTTCATGCTTGTGAGGAGCTAATCATGCTTTCTCTGGAGACAGAAAGAACTTGTACCCTTATCTCCAGCACTATTTAAATTTCCGACAGTACTTCTGTAATTAATAAGTCTGACCCTAGTTATTTCTCATTAGAAAAAGTGGTATGAGGCAGCTGGTGTTCTGTAGCCCACTCACAAACTGCCACACTTGCAGATTTGTTAATGAAAATGCTATTCTCCTTGTTGTCAGACACCTGGTGCTGGGAGATCCACGGGGCCTTTCTCTGGTGGGGTCAATGCCTTCCTCCTGGATGGATCAAGTGAGGTTTTGGGCAGTCACAACATATCAGGCTGTGTTAGCTGCTTGTAAACATGAAGTGGGTCAGTATACAGGTTAACATTTGCTGCAGATCAGGCAATACATCCAATCCTAGTTCAAATTAGATATTTTTTTACATTTTTAAAAAATAAAAATATTGGATTATCTAATGTGTAAACCCAGTTCCCTAAGAGTCTAATCCAGTACCAGCAGTTCTTTACTTCAGTTTTTTCTTGTTGACCATTCACAAGCTGTGTAGATTTATAATATTCTGAAGTGTTTTTCTACCATTGTGGGAGGATTATCAGAGAAGTAAGACCACTGGCTGGAGCCACTCATATTCAATATTATGGTGATAAGCATTAGTATTCAAAAACTCTAAGAGAGAGAAAGAGATTGGAGATGATCTTAAGAATAATCTGTTTACAAATATTTTACAACTTTTTTTTTTTTTTTTTATAGTCAAGAAATCTCCATTGATGGTGCTACTTTGGGGATTATGTGTCAAAGAGTGGACTGGCCTCATGGCTTAGTACTCCAAAGAGAGGTGGGGGTGGGATGTGGCAGGAACTGGGGTAAAAGAGAGGGCAACAGGAAAGGGAGGGGGAAAAGGTACAGTGATAAACAAGGATGCAGAGGAAAGAGGCTGGGATTTTTGAAATGGATAAATGGATGGGTCCAGAGAGGGAGAGATGTCGGGTGGATGGGCAAGCATAGGAGGAGGTGGGAAAGTATGTCCAGGGATCAGAGACAGGATAGGACAGGGGTGAAGGATGAAGAGGGATGAGGTGAGCACAGAGCACCACTGAGCTCAGGACTTCGTTGCAGTGCACGTGAACACCTCTGAGCTCCCTTGGCTGCACATGTATGTCATCCTCCCTCCATTGGCTTTTGCTTGGATGTTGACAACTGGCTAGAGCTGCTGTTTTTAGGGCAGCTGTAGTGACTGTGCTGAGCTCTGCTGCTGGCCCATCTGAAGGCCAGCCTATTTCCATTTGGAGAAAACACTGACAGTGCAAATCAAAATGTTCAGGTGTTAAAGATCACCAGCATGAGCATTTCTGATTAATAGCATGCTGTCAGGCTATATATTTTTTCCCACAAGATGCCTTTTTCTGGCTTCTGTAATAAGGGAGGCCACAGGCTGCGGGACTTCTGCCTCCCTGCTTACAGAAGTGGGAAACACAGACCTTTGAATGATGCTGATAAGGGGACTTTCTGGGGTCACCAGAAATGAAAGATGTTAAGCTGGTGTGGGAAGAGAGACAGGCCCACAGCCCAAGTCTGAACGATTTCTCAGGACATTCTGGTGAAACCAGGGGATAAAAGAGGGGATCTTGAAGGAAATGCTGAGTGAAGAAACCCCAGTGGTGCCCACTGCACTTTGAAGACATTTAAGGAGCATCAGCTAATGCTGCTCAGAAAGATTTACCCGGTATATGAAGGAAACCTCACGAAGAGGGTCCCTAGAGTATTTGTATTATAGCCCTGCCTCTGCCACAACATCGCTCAGTAATATTAATGATTTCTTTTTTATTATTATTTTGTCACAGTGCCACCTAATTGTTCATTCTCTGTTTTCTGACTCTGCTTCTGCATTTTGTTCTGTTCACACTGTATTTGCGTTATTCCAGGGCTCATTTCTTCCCTGAATGTGGGATGAGCGAGGGAAAGAAGGGAGTAACTTGGCCTCTCCTCCACGGTGTCCTGATGGCCCTGCATTGTGCCTGATGTGCTGGGGTGCTGGATCCCCAGCTCTTTTTGGACCCCTGTATGCTCAGCTGGAAAATATAAAGTGCCCATCCCCAGAGCACTCTCCCTGAGCTACCTGTGCAACCTGAGCCTGCCTTGTAGGGAGGTGGTTACAAAATCTGTTGTTTATGCATCTTAAATACCTTGGGAGTGGGGCACCTGAAAAATAGTTGTTTTATAGCAGTTTCTTCTGTTTTATTAATGATTAAAGTATTCATCAATGTAATTGCCAGTTAAACTTGCACTTTGTACCAAATCTCCAGGGGCCCCTCTTGAATTTGCCAAGTAAGTGTGAGACAGTCATTTTTTTGAAACATTTTCTGTCAATGACATTGTTTTTATAGGCAATGCAGGTAGCTACATCAGCCTAACCATTTCTGATCCTGTTTCCCTATTAATGTAAATGTACAAGTAACATGGCACACAGGCTTGGCAACACTTGCAGGATCATTTTTTTTACTGAAAAAGAGGCAACTGCTGTAAACTGACCCACCACCATGGACTTGACCTGAGCTACTTCAGACTCCATCAGCTGAACATTTAGCTTGTTGCAATCTTCTTGAAAATCAGTGTGTCTATGGATGATGCCAGGCAACAAACGTTGGGTTCAATACTTGCATTACTCCGGATAAAAGGGATTAGAGAAGCAAAGATGTTAACTATGAATGGCTACTCTGCTAAGATGAACAACAAGTAGCGATAAAGCTACAAGGGCATGGTATCTTGAGCTAGCCTCATCAATCAGTGAATAGAAGTTATTTTCCATTTGTCAGGGTAAACAGGGAATGATTTAGTCTTTCTGAAAGACACTGTTGGTTAGGGAGAGAAAGAAGAGATGTCAACCTTTGTGTGAACCAGCATAATGTTCATTTTATCAGCTCACCTCCAGAAGAGAAATTGACATATCCATCTAGCCATCAGTAGAGATCGATCAATTTTAACCTGGGAGGCTTGGAAGGTATAGATGCATTTGATTACTCATGAGTTTCATACTAAACTAATAGAATAGACACCTCTGCCCATGTATGTAGCCAACCCCCCAGATTTCTTGAGGGTTTGGGGAAGGAGAAAGGGATGAAGGAGAAAGGAAACAGAGTCAGCCTACAATTCATGCCTGACAGTAAGTAAAATCTAAATGGTGGATAGGCCATATCTTCAATGAATAAAAGAAGATGACATATTTTGCAGCCTTTTAGAAAATCATTTGCATAAAGACACAATTGAAATGAACTTTAAAAATCTAACCCATATTTAGAAGATGACTGAAAAGAAGGAAGAGAATTTGATATATCAACATTTCAGAAAAAAAAAAAAAAAAAGGAAGAAGCAGTCTTTTGTTAATACTGGGAATTAGCAATTTAAATAGCTCAATCTTTAATCCAGGAAATTACCTAATAAAAATGACACTAGTTAGCATTTACAGGACTCCTAAAATATATAAATTAGTAAGGGGCATATTTGCAATGACATTTATATGTCTGCTAAATATATGTTTTTTCCCTAGGTGGCTTATATTTTTTAATGCATATGCTGTTTGCTCCCAAAGGTTAAATAAGAGTTTGTTTACTATGGCAGTGTAGAGAGGACTACCGGGTGCTTTTCTTCATCACAGTGCACTTCACTACCACTGACAATCTCTGATTTCCTGATATTGTCATCTTGAACGCTGAAGCCTGTGTCAAGAGGACAAGAACGGCACATTCTCTATGTAGACCATGAGTAGGCAAAAGCACATTGCAAAGACAGTGAATGGGATTTTTGATCAGATTCAAAATGTTTTGATCACAGTTGTTTAAATATCATCTTCTTGCCATAATGATTGGATTGTAGGACAGTAGGTTCAGTCAGGCCATCCCAAAAAATTCACATGGTGACGAAATAAACTGAAAGAGATTGAATAAGCTGTATGTGCTGAGAAACACAAATGTCTTGAGGAAAACAAAATCACCACTGGAGGCAAAGCTTAGTGAAATATTTCTCCATATAGATCACATTTGTCTGTGGGACAACATACTTTCTAGGTTAGCATCTGGCCTGTTTGTTCACTGGCAAATAAATAAATAAATAAATAAAAATCTAATTGTACCATGCTAATGTTTCAGTGTGCTTTCAAATGAGACAATTTAGTTCTCGTCCTTGATGGCAAGTGAACACAGAGGTTTTTGTTTATTTGCTTTCTCTATGTAAAAGTGTTTTTTTTTTTTTTTTGTGCTGAAGATAATCTGAAATAATAAATGTACTCATTTTTTATAACTTTAAATGAACTCTTAACAATTTTTCTGTTTTTTTTTTTTTTTTTTCAAAACAGATAGTTATTTGTAATCATGTCATCCCAACATCTTGGCTTGTTAAAAACAATTTCTTCTCCCTACAGTAGCAAGAATAAAATAGCAGAAGAGAAACCTTGAAACAGATTTCAATCAAATATAGAAAAGTAAACTGAACCAAATAAAAAAAAAGGAAAAGAAAAAAGAAAAAAAAAGAAGAAGAAAAAAGAAGGAAACATTAAGTATATTCCCATCCAAGTAAAGTTATGCTTTATCTAGGACAAAAACAGCTGAAAAATTAAAAGAGAAATTTAGTTTGTATGATAATATTCCTTTAGGCTTACTTGCTTGTTTCTGCATTCTTTATCTTTTAATGCTACGTGATTCTAACTTTTACTGTATTTTTTTTTCTTTTAATGGCTAAGCAGTAACAATGAAGGGTTTAAAATGGGTCTTATACACAAAAAAAAAAACACTCTCTGTTGAAGAAAACCCTTGGTTGTTATGTTTTCTTCCTTTGCTGTTCCGAAACAAAGCCTAAAAATATATGTCCCAAGATCAGTCACTTCAGGTTTTACATTATTTGGGTTCCCTGTTATACGTAAAACATTCACTGGTACATTAGTGGAGAGCATTTCTTGGTATCTTGCTGCTGTTGTCTCTGCCTCTGTTGTGTCCAGCCAATGCAGCCTGCTTTGCTTACGTGTTCCGTCTTCACAGGCTCTCATGTCCTTAAAAGCTAAGAGGGGAAAGAGAGTCCAGCTTCTGAGGCTTTAAGATTTGGCCTTGATCTTTCAAACTATAGATATGGAGCTTTGGATAAAATGTGTAGATTTCTAACCACAGTTTTTTTTTTGTTTGTTTGTTTGTTTGTTTTGTTTTGTTTTGTTTTGTTTTTTTCCCTCCAATTCTAGGCTTACTTTAACCTTATCCTGTCCCATGGACTTGAAGAATTTTCCTATGGATGTACAGACATGTACAATGCAGCTAGAGAGCTGTGAGTGTCCAATTGCTTTTTAGAGATGAACAAGATTTTACCATAAATTTTGGTGGTTAGATAGTATCTGCATTGTTGTGTTTGTGTGGTCAGACTCATTATTCCTATTTTGTAAGGAAAAGTCATGGAGGAGGAGTGCTTTAACTACCCATCATCTACAGTGATGGTCCCTGCTCACTGTGCTGTTCCAGCTCCCTTTGCGTTAATGCTCCCACCTTTCCCATCAGGGCTGCATCACTTCCAGGAATAACTACAGCAGTACCATACATGAGAAAATAAATCTCAGGAAAGTAAGAACAACTAGTACACAGCCAGGGATGAGCTATGTCTGTTCAAGACAAGCTATGGTCTTTTGAAAGATGCAAGCAACATACTCAATGAAGCAGAGGTCCTATTGGCTATCACAGAATGACAGAATGGTTGGAAGGGACCTCTGGAGGCCACCCGGTCCTGACCCCGGCTCAAGCAGGGACACACAGAGCGGACTGCCCAGGCCCATGTCCAGGCGGCTTTTGAAGATCTCCAAGGAGGAGACCCCACCACCTCTCTGGGCAGCCTGTGCCAGTGCTCCGTCACCCGCACAGCACAGAAGTGCTGCCTGGTGTTCAGAGGGAGCCTCCTGTGTTACAGTTTGTGCCCATTGCCCCTTGTCCTTCACTTATGTTAATAAATAAAACATGGCCAAGGCATGGACTTGGGTACTATCACACACTCATTCATACCATATAGCTGTTAACATTCTCCTTGACACCATTTTGACCCATACCAGGCAACAATTGGGCAAAACCAGTAGTGTCCCAGATAACAGCATGGGCTATCAATCATTCCCGAGAGCCGGTATGTGCCAGGCAACCTTGTGTTTTTTTTGGGGGGAGGCGAGAATGGGTTTATTTATATGAGTATGAGCTGCAGGTTACCACTTGTCTTTGTGGCTGAAGAATGGTCACAGCATGTTTAGTTTACTCATAAATGTGTAGCCACTGCAGTCAAAAAGAGACTTCAGAGAGTCCAAGCCTCTCTCTTACACCTCCTCACCTGCCAGTGGTACATTCACAGGTTTACAAAAGCTTCAGTTTTCTTTTAGGTAAGGACCCAGCATTGTGCAGTCTAGAAATCCTCATTTTGTTGGTGGCCAACAACTAAATAATCAAATAATGATGAAAACAAAGTAAAATGCTGGCTGATACATAGACACAGAGAAATGTCATTTCAGTTGTAAACAGTACCTTTGATGGACCATCAAAATTATTTTTAGTGGCAAACCAAGGCAGTATTTCAGAAAATAATGATGTTACTTATTTGTTGTTATTAGTATAGTAGTAGTGCAGTGTTAGGGAATTAGCAACTAATAGAAATTGTGCTATTGTTAATCATACAGTTGAAAAATATAGCTAAAATTTACTGGAATAAATGACATATTTCTGAGGCATAATAATACTTGTTTTTGATGTTTTCAGTCAGTTAACATCTAATGAACTCTGATTTCTTTATTTTAGTTGGCTACACAATGAATGACCTGATATTTGAGTGGCTAAGTGATGGACCTGTGCAAGTTGCAGAAGGTTTAACTTTGCCACAGTTTATTTTGAAAGAAGATAAAGAACTTGGTTATTGCACAAAACATTACAACACTGGTGAGCATTATTCTATATTTTTTTTCTGTTAATTGCTCTGGTAATATCTGTTGTCAATGCGAAATGGGAAAATATGAATGAAAAAACTATTTTGAAATTAAACTTTGATACAGCCACACATTTTTTAAATTAGAAAAAAATCCCTTTTATTTTTGTTTGCTTTAAAGATTTTTTTTTCCAAATTTTCTTTAGCTTCATTAACGATACTGTAATATACATATCCTAATATTCTAACATCCTTAAAATCATTAAGGATTTTAAAAACGTAAAAAACTGGAAAAATCTAGTCATTTTGATTTCCTCAGAATGAAACATTTATAGCAAACTAAATATTTTCTTAAATATTGATTCATCAGTTTTAAAGTACTGATTTTTATGGATTTGATTTATTTCTCCAGTATATCGTAGTCCCAGTGAGGAAAAATATCAAATTTTCACCAGCTTTTTTATATGTGGTCTGAATTATGAGATGTAGTATTAAAACAACAATGCTTTCATTGCTGATCTGACCAGTTTACAAAAAAAAAAAAAAAAAAGATAGGAATTTTCTTGCTGAATAACATAATATTTTTCCTGTTTTTGCTGTTTAAAAGTTTCACAAGTGTTTTCTATCTTTAGCTTTACAGAGCAGACAGCAGAGAGAGGTCTGTTAAAATTTGGATTTATCTGTTTGGAGTCTAATAAGGACAGCATTTAGAGAATGGCTTGCTAGATGCTTCCTGGGATTAGATATAATCCCTGTCATCTGAAATAGTTTTTTCATCATTTCATCCTAAGAGCCAATCTGTTTGCATCAAAGACATTTGTTTCACTCTGTGAAATAACACAACATGAAATGTTCTGTCCCTGTCACAAATAAAGTCACATTCCTTCTGAAAAGAAAATTATTGTCTTTAATTTTTGGAAATGCAGCTTCTCATTTTGGGGCCCAAAATGACAAGGAAAGAATTTTTGTGATTCCACAGTCCAAGATCTGTGGAAAGGGGGGCTAATATTACTGCTCATCTTAAAGGGGATAATCAGGAGTAAATTCCAATTGACAGAATTTACGTACTTGTAATTTGGCTGTTGCAAAGTTTAGATATTTCCCAATACATGACTCAAGCTATGAATAGGTGAGATCATGTGCTTTTCTAATTGCTGACTCTCAGTTAACCACTTTGGAGGGTGGAACATCAAAAGTAAAAGAGGAGGGAGAGCACGGGCAATAGCTTCCTTGTATACCCATGGAGATTCCCCGCAAACGATAAAAATGCCAGTTAGTAGCTCTCACTACATGTAGTTAAACAAAATGACTGTATAATTACCAAGAGTTCAAAGTGTATAACCTGGGAAGGGGGAACGAAAAGCAGCATTCAAGCCAAAGAAAACTTTGCCTACATGCATCCACATTACTGTCTTCTCTGAGTTATGCTCTTTCAGGTTTGGAGTGAAATCATAATACGGATGAAAGCTGTATTATTCAGCCTTCTCCTCCTACCCACACTGCAAGGTGCTCCACCCAGGTTGTGCCACAGGAATCTGGAGAGCATTTGGCAGATTGGGCTACCCTAATGCCATCACTGCCACAATCTTTCGAAAACCCAGGGACCTTCCATATGGGCAGACTGGTCAGGCTGTGTAACTACACAGGTCTCAGAGTCACTCATTTCACAACTTCTGTCCTGCCAGATTATTCAGTTTTACTCCCTTCCTCATTTTGCCAAACTGCTTCTACATTGCCCTTTGTACCAACTCTCTCACCTGTCTGAACTTGCCATTTCACTTTGTAGACTAGCAGAAAAGTATGTGTTTATCACAAAAAGGAGCAAAAATCTCATTTCACCTGCAAAGAATGCATGAGGAACAACGCCTCTTAGTGCACCTGGCCAACTGACACAAACAGGGGTTCTCTGAAGCAATTAGTAAGATGTTTCAGGAATGACAGACATTCTTGTACACCGGTTAGTCTGCCTTGAGCGAGAGCCTTTGCAATACCTAAACCCCAGCCAGGACACACTAATATGGAGAGCAGCACAAAGTGATTGGCTTAATAGCTGGTGAGCTGTTGCAACTCAGGTCCTTGCATCCCCCACTGCATAGCTATCTCCACTGTCAGGCAATCTTAAACTTCTGGCCTCCTCTACCCCTGGAGAGTAGGCATTTATTGTTTGAAGAATCACTTACCTCACATGAGAGATTGTTGTGGATTTTCTGGAGTTAGCCTTTTGGTGAAACTCAAAGTAGGCTTTGAGTTGATTCTGCCATGAGAAGTAGAACCCACAGACAAAAGCAAATGACGTGGTCAGAATGAAATCTACCATAGGACTTTAATTGTTTACAATTTGCCTAGTTACATTTGCTTAATCTCAAGTAATTAATAGAGCAAAATACTGTCACCTTTTAATACTAAACATTATATTTGACTGAATCAAAATCTTATTAAATTTTGATGAAAAAAAAACGTTATATTTTCTGGAGGTGACACAACTGTACTAATACTTGTTTTCTCAGTTAATGCGAAGAAATGAGCACAATCTCCTTCAAGGGCCCCATGTGTCTCCCAGGCTACAGAGCAACAAATGGCTGACTTGTACTGTTAGGTTACAAAACAGGCCTCACCTCTAACATATGTTCAGAAAGCAAAATAAAACTGTGCAAAAAACATTTATGAAAGTAATTTCATGTTCTAGGAAAGTTTACATGCATTGAAGTCAAGTTTCATTTGGAGCGTCAGATGGGATACTATTTAATCCAGATGTACATTCCTAGCCTGCTGATTGTCATTTTGTCCTGGGTTTCTTTCTGGATCAACATGGATGCTGCTCCAGCTAGAGTCGCACTGGGTATCACTACAGTTTTGACAATGACCACTCAAAGTTCAGGATCGAGAGCTTCCCTCCCAAAAGTAAGGAAATCATTTTGTACCACTGATTTGTTATTACCAAGAAATATTTGTAGTACTTTTGAAGTTTCTTAAAGATCTGTGTACATATGCATTTGATAAGAATACCTGAGAAAGTGGTATCAGTGTATCTGGTATTTGGATTAAGGTTTTCTGTTGGTTTGTGGGATGGCCAGAGGGTTCTAAGCTATGGATTTTTTAATGAGTTGCTGCTAGTTTTAACACTTAGACATCAACATTTAGAAGACAAATTTTCTGAAGTATTTAGGTACTTTACTGGATTTCTGAAAGCACTTTCCTGAAAACTAGACTTTTAATCTGACTGGGGACTGTGTAAACTTTGTCTCTTCTTTTCTGGACTGCTAGATCCCCAAATATCTTGACATGGCTAGTTATGGCACTTAATCTGATGGATATATAAATATATATACGTGTGTGTATAAAATACGTATATATGGCATATATACACCTGAAATGCATCTCTGGGGAATTTTTTCAGTGAGGGAGTGCTGACATCTTTCTCTGCTTTATGGCAGAATTAGTCCATGTTCTCATTCAGGCGTTGTTTGCAGTCTTCCATCTCAGGTCTGTGAACAAAAGTATCCTCTCACTTGAATTTTGTGGTCTTTTAAAATGAAGGCAGCTGCTGTAGATGAGATTACAGATTACAGACTGTGTTCTTTGATTAGTCAAGATGACAGCTCTTTTCAGTATGGGCACAGCCTTAATGTTTTTGTTGATAGCATTCCCAGCAGAATTTATTGTGCATGCTCAGGTTTTGTACAATTTTCTGGAAGAGAACTCAGAAGTAGATCAGTTTACAATAGTCTGTGGAGTCATGAGATAAATTCCCTGAAGAATCCTCTCTACAGCTGCCCAGAATCACAAGGACTGAGATCATAAAACCATGCTAGCAGCAATGAAAGCACAAATTTTGAGTGTTTGTGTAGCATACGATCCATTCCAAGAGGCATGTTGTATTTTGTTCTGCTTTACCCTCAGTATCATATTTAGTCTCATTCCAAATACTGTAACTTGTTCAAATGGATCATATATAGGGCAACTTTAAAAACTGCACAGATTGTGTTACTCTTCTGTTGGTAAAGAGAAAGTATCACTTAAAAATCTGGTGACTACAACAGTTGGTTCAGCTTTACTTGTTCACTTATGTATAATTTAGCGTGCAAACTAAAAATCTTTCATGTATTAACTCAGAATTTCAAATGTATAATTTCTTAACATTTGTTCAGACAATCCAGTCAACATTACCAAATGAACACTCTGAGAAGAAAGTCAGCAAGGAGATAATGTTGGCAAGACCCATGCAGACTATGTAGATAGCAAGCCTGGAGTCATTGAAGATTGTGTCTAGATGGTGCAACACGATTCCATGCTGATATATTCCAAGTTTCTTCCAAATTAATTGGCTTGAGAATTGGAGGTGGTACAATCACTGTAGTGGAGATTTCCACGCACATTTCCAACAGGGCAAACATACTCTGCCAAGAAGCTTTGCGGTGTTAGCATGTCCATAAAGCTAATGCTTTAGAAAGACTTTTCATCATATGCCTTAGATCCAGCAGAAATATTTGTCCTTTTTGTGTTCTGCCTTCTTTGCATTGAAAAGCATTTACTGGATAAGTTTCCGGGCTTCTGCTGAGTGGAAGAAATAGGAAGATCTAGAATATGTTGACTGTGGCAGTTTGATTATTGGAGAGGTTCTTCTCCAGCCTCAAGATTAAATAGATTTATCTCAGCAGTTATCGGAGGTGATGCTATCTAATAGGTGAGGCCCTATTCCATCGTCTCCCAGTATTCTCTGCTGCTTCTTTGCCAGAAGACAGACACTAAGGACATGTACCTCACCAGGTACATGAGCCCAGCACACTTATTTCAGTCACGCAACACCTGGTTGTTGCATGTCTGCTGTGTGAATTCAACTGAGCTGTGCCTGAAGAAACATGGGACTGACATGAACCAAAATGTTTCAGAACAAGCTCTGTTTGAACATGTAAGTGGCAACTCATATTTGTGTACAGGTCCCTATCAGCAGTATCTGATTACTTACACAAGGAAGAAACAAGCTCTTTGTGCTGTTGCTGTTGCAGGAACCTAGCTATTTTAAAACCCCATCTGTAACTTAATACTAAAATTGTATTTCAATAAAATCTGTCCAGCTGAAATGCATTTAGAAATAAAAATAGAAAAATAATTCAATTAAATCAGTGTTAAACCTGAACTTCCAAAATGGCTCTTTAAAAGCAATGTTCTTTTAAGTCCTGTCTACATATTGCCAAGACACAGGAAGTTAGGCTGTCAATAAAACACCCGTTTTAAAATTGCTCTAAGCACGAATATCTAAGAGAGTAAGACATGAGGGGAGGGATATTTTTGCAAGAGTACTGAAAAAACAGATGCAACTTTGCTTTGTGAAAGCAGACTAGATTTGAAGACAAGAGTTGTATTCCTCTCCATCTTTCTTTGTGTCCTATTCTTATTAACACACATTTATAGAACTTAACTTTACCTTTAATTTACCTACTGGCTCCTGCCAAGAGTTTCTCCTTATTCTTTACTATTTTATTATAGCTTTACCAAAACAAACAAACAAACAAAAACTACCACCACCACCACCACCAACAAAAACACAAAGCATCAACATTCATCAACTTTAAAGGGAATAATTCCTTTACCTAAAAAAAGGCAAAGAAGAATTGCAGCCAGAAGATTCCTAGTTACTTTTTTGGTTAGATTCCAAGTTACTATCTAAATGATGCAATTAGTACTGTTTAGAAGTAATTACCTACATATTGTTTTCACCTCTGGTATGAGATTACATGACAGAGTTCTGCTTGCTTGAAATTGCTCTTTTCCATATTAATAACTAATAATCATTTTGATACACAGCTTTTCATAATGGTAGGTCATGGTGACACAGACATTAGGCATTCAGTTACTGAAAATTAAACATGAGCTTGAGACTGTTGAAAAGAAAAGGAAAGAAAAGGAAAGAAGAGGAAATGAAAGAATGAAATTAATTCCAGCTGCTGTTTATGTTTGCTGTACTTAAGAGAAACATCTAGAAAGCTTCTTCCAAATTAAATGTAATTATATTTCTTTGGTAAATTTTCATAGTCTTTCTGTGGAATTATTTTCTTCATAATATTTGAAATTCTGCCTAAGAATGTAGGGTCAAATTCTGATAACAATAACACACTAATAAAGAAATGAATATGTTTTTTTTCCCCTTTTCTTCTAAAAAGTTGGTTTATTTGCTACAAAAGGTATGAAGAAATCATGAAAGAGTTTAGATCCCAATAAAGCTACTGATCTAGGCAGCAAGAGCTTCAGTACCTGTTTCAGAAAGCAGAAATGTTCTCTTCCTCTACACTTTAGCATAAAATGAGCAATACCAAATCCTGCTTCCTTTATGGAGATGAAATAATAATTTCTTATACAGGGTATAGCTGCAGAGAAATATTCATCATGATCTCAACCTCTTTTATAGTGATGAAGTTATTCTGCATAAGCCTGTATGTCTGGATTACTATTACTATTCACATACTATGTATGTCTGGATTCCTCTGGTCATGTCATCATTTTCCACTTAGAAACTTTGGCTAGATGAATGTCAGTGCAGTATCTTTTGTTGATTGGCCAGTTGAGCAGAAATCCTGGATGTGAGCAGGGTAATCATCTCTACCATGCATCCACAATGAGACCCTCAGGAAACTGAGCTTTGTATGTGAGTCCTGTGCATGAGCCCTGGAGCTGCCTTGCATCTAGGGCTTGCTGGACTTCATCTCTGCAAAGAAACTCTATGGCACACAGGTCAGGTTTCTGATGTAATCTGCCATACACCCATACAGTATTCTGCACATGGTTGGATATAATGCCTTCTGGAAATACCTGACCCACTGCAAAAACATGGAAGTTTGTGTTTATCAAAACACGGTCTGAGGAACTTCTGGGTATCACAAGGGACACAGGAATATAAAATATGCCATTGCATGTTTTATGGTCCCAGCAGTGTTTAAGCTGGGTGAATAAAGGGGAGGATATTAAGGTACAATAAGTGCATAATTATTGGGAAAAGTTAGAAAGCATTTCCCTTTTTCCAGAGTATTGGATGACTATTCTCTTCCTATTCTACTTATTTTTAAACAGCCTCCTTTTTGTTGACTCAACAGAATCAAAAGTTTTAAAACATTTTAGAAAAAGACATTTAAAAGAATAATGAGTTCTCTGCTGTGCTATTAATTGGGTATTTTTCAGATTGCTTTCTTCTTAAAACATGTATATAAACCAAACCTTAGCAACAACAGTCCAAGAAAGTGAATTACTTTTCAAACCATAAAGAAAAACATTTGAGGATACTTTAAGTTGAGTAAATGATAGCAGTTTTATTTTACACAGTTGTATAGCATTCATATTGTGTTACTTTAGTGCGTAGTACTTAATGAATGCATGTTCCTTCCCTAGGGAGCAATCCATGCAGAAAAAAAATCTCATTCAAAACTCACTGAAACCACTGGGAGGCCTTCCATTCACTTCATTTTGCTTCGGATCACTAAAAGCATTACCAGTTGTAATAAAAGCACTATATTCTAATAGGTGCGGAGATCTGCAAAACCAAAGTCCATGAAGTTCATCCCATTTGGCAGTAAATTACTGTTTTTACTTGTCGTCCACTATCCCTGGCATTTTTGGAGATTTTTCAAGATTCTTTGGCTTCTGGCAGACCAATCTGAGAAAGTAACCTCTACTTTCTTGAATGCCAAAAGCTATCAAGTAAAGAAGCTCCAAGACTACATCACATTTTTCATTTTGAATTAAGGTTAAAATAATGCCTTAATAAATAAAAAGAAAGAAAAAAGAAAAAAAAAAGGAATGAAAAGAGGAGAAATAACAATAAAGAAAAAGGAATGGATGCTGTTCTTAGAAATTATATTATTCTGTGTTTATTAGTTTTCATAGGAAGCAGAGTGTCTGAGGTGATAGCTTGCTTTTTCTTGTAAGAAAACAGAGATGACACATTTTGGTGCAGCAATATGGTAAAAAACAATAATAAAGTAATTTTGAATGGAAGCACTTTTTGACAGATTACTTTTACTCTAGTTTCAGGATCTGAGGTGGAAATACAGGAGTAATTCAATGATCATGAGATATATTAATTGGTTCTTTGCTCATATGAGCCGTATGTCTGAGCGCTTGACATGCTGCTTAAATAATTAGGCCAACCCTATTCTTGTTAATTATTTACAAAATCCTGTTCGAGACCTGATGGCCCTAAAACACTGCCATGGTATTTAATATGCCTGTCTTATATTACTTATTTATTTGTTCTGAGGGGCGAACTGCAAACAAATTTCCAGGTTTTAAAATTTTGTTCAGGGACCTTGTGTGGATTTAGAAAGAAGTTCTCAGAGAACACCCGAATGTCTGTCAATATTCTTCCCTATAATAAAAATGTCCATGTTGTCTAAAACCTAGGGAAGTCAGGCTACATTCGCAGATAACCATGAGGATCTACTCTTCAACAATGTGCCTACATGGAAATCTTTCAGCTCTTGTTTTGTTCATTTACAATGTTCTTATATAGCTTTCTTCCCCCCCCC
>VXAA01002187.1:466160-485738 GCA_013399115.1 Anseranas semipalmata | reverse complement strand
CCCATTAGAGTTTCAATGTATAACATACATTCCTTCTTTTACTTATATTAATAGAGTCATGAAACCTGCTTTAGCTCTTTTTCTCCTTTTTTCTTTTTCCTTTTTCCTTTCCTTTCCTTTCCTTTCCTTTCCTTTCCTTTCCTTTCCTTTCCTTTCCTTTCCTTTCCTTTCCTTTCCTTTCCTTTCCTTTCCTGGTAAAACTAGATGCAACTAAATCTTGTATTCAGACAGTGTTTTCAATATCCTTTGTTATATTCCATATGACATTTGAATTTGGATACAGAGATTTATTCTATACTACTTAACAAAGGAATTCACTGAAGCTCTTTTCAACAAAAAAAATGTTAGAAAGTAAAGCAAGGGTCATAAATTAGTATGTGTTTGCTTGCTGTGAGCTATTGAAGGAATGTCTTCAGTATAAACTTATAGCCACTAAATATAGTTCTGTGTACAAAAAATAGTTCTACAAAATACTATAAAAGAAATTCCTGTCAAATTGTTTATAAGCACGTGCTCATAACTCATAGCTTAAAATAGTGTTTTCCGATTCTCCTCTATAACTTTTTCCTATGTTATTTCCGTATTCTTTCTTCTTCACACTTTACTTATATTTTCTTATCAATAGTTTCTTGGCAAGATATATATGTGTTTGTGCTTGAAGGCAAGAGAAAATTTGACTGCAGTGGAAGAGGTAGTACGTGGTGATGTACCAGAGAGAACTTTCCAGACACTTAGAGTATTAATAGCAGTGGGGCCATGTTAATACCAGCTTGACAATAAATGCTTGGGTCTGATGAAACTTCTCTGTTTCTTCCACCCACATCAGGCTGTAAAAGACACTTTCCTTTCCTTCAAATCCTGCTCCTTTGAGATCTAGATAGATACTTACATGGCTAGCCTATGCAGTTACAACTTCAATGGGAGCAGTATCTCAACTGAAGCTGTGTTGGACGAGCTTTGGAACAGTTATATATGCTGTGATCATGCATCCATTATGGGAAGAAATTTTTTCTTGCGTTCCACAACCACTTCCAGTTCTGTGAAACCAAAGATTTTGGTCTGCTGCAAGGCTGAGAAGACAAAAAAGAAAACAGCAGGATCTATGTTTCTAGTGAGGAGAGCAGGAGGAAGAAGGATGTAGATGTTACACAGAGCACCTAAATATGTGGCTAGAAATGACCACATTATTCTCTTTTGCTTGGCCAATCTTTGGATCTTAATGTGTTTATATATGGTTTCTAGTGAAATCTGTGCTGTCCTTAATTCCGTGCAAAGCTGACTGAGGAGATACTGACTGGATAAATATTAATACATTAGGTTCTACAACAGATTTTACTCTATGAAAACCAAAAATAATAGGCTGAGTAAATCAGTCACTTTTTCCCATGTACTAATCTAAACTTTATAGTTTACTTTCCTGTATAGTGAAGACAGTAGTATTTACTGTACTACAAAACCAGTAGTTGCTGCCATGCGTGACAGCAAAAAATATGCATTAAGATGTGTTTGAATACCTCTGGGATGTAGTTTGAGTACGCCTGGCACTTCCTGGGTTTTATAATGCAGTCATCTGGGAAGGCTGGCATTCGGCATAGCCTATTTCAGGCGTCAGAGAAGAGCTGGAGTTACTGTGCACACCACTCTGCTGGTTGTTTCATAACCCTGGCACAGTACTGGGGCTCTCCAGCTTCATTCCCGCACCCTTCAGGACCTTCTAGCAGCTTTTAGCAGCTCTCTGAGGAGTGTGTAGTGCCGCTCTTTCACACAAATAAGAATTGCAAGCCCACTCTGAAGCAAAGACATACACTGTTGTGGCTCATTCACTTCAAATAATCTCAAGCCTTGACGCTATTAGATCATCTAAGAATATTACTTATGAATATCTCCTGTTAATGTTTCATTTGAAATAATGTTGATGGGACCCCCTGGAGCCTGTGAAAAATGCTTTCATTTGCAGTGTACCTTAAGACTACTGCATCCAGTCTGAACATTACTGCAAGCTCCATGCTGCTTTATGGCAGCTGGGCCATTGATGTCTTACTCCCCAAAGTTTCTTTGAGTTGTAGTGTAACAGTAAGAACTTGAATGAGAGGTCTTTCTTTCATTTGGGAAATGTTTCTTTTTGGAAAAAAAAAACCAAAAGTTTGTTTGTTGATATTGATGCCTAGAAGTATTAAGCCATTAATAAGCATAAAGCTCCCCCCCCCCCCCCCCCCCCCGGCCCCGAGAAAACAGAGAGAGTTTATTTACTTTTCTTCATGGATGCATCAGACCTCTGCAGGAGGAGGAACTAAATGACTCAGTGTTTTCTTTTTATACCTGTGATATGACATGACTATGACTTTAATTTGCAAGTAGTGGGGAACACTATTCTGTGTTATAGTAATAATCAGTTTTTGAAATGAAACAATTCCAAACTAGCCATTGGCAAGAAAACAGTATAATTTGTTTTTAAGGTATGGAAATACAGTCATGAACTAGAATATGTCATTATTCACAGATCCTTAGTAATAAAGTCAAAAGCCTTGATGAAGTATACTCTTCTCCTTATTCTTCTTTCTGGAAGCCTAGAGGGGTTAAATGGGATTTCTTGCCTCAAAGAGAAGGGAGTGTAACAGCAGAGCTTTGGTCTTCAGCAGCTTGTATCCTGTGTTAAACGTAACTGTCTGTGAGAAGTAGACAGTGTGTTGTCTTTCCCTATTCTACCAAAAGTTAAAGTTCTGGAGAATTGAGTCTGAACTCTTAATATGTCTGGAGAGAAACTTAAGTGACTAAATCACAGCAGAAAATATAAGTTATGAAAAAGAGACAATACAATGAATGTTCCTCAGGACATGTTTTCATAGGAATGATAGTACAGGTTATATTACAAATAATTATCAATAATTGCACTATTATGATGAGACCATATCAATATCTGTCACATACAGGAGAAACTGTTTCTATTAAAAAATGGTCTGCTGAGACACTAAAGATTAAAGTATTTCATTGATATAAATTATTGCATTTTTCATCTCTTTTTTCTTTTTTTTCAGAACGGCATTTTTCTTTTTGTGTTTAGTGGCAATCAAAACACTTTATTGATAGATTCGTACTGACATATGATGAACAGTGCTACTTCTAAAATTTATGTGCAGTCAGAAGGCACTGATGCCAATCTATTTATAGGTCATGATCAAGTTAAAAACACCTCTTAATTTTCCAAGGAAACATGTAGATGGTCACAGACAGCAATGAGAGCAACACTTTCCTGGTCTACATCACTCTACGAATGAGTATGCTCTGTTCATCAAAAACTGGCTAAAAAGTAGTATAGAATTGTGTGGAACTGGGAAAAAAAAAAAACGAAAAAACAAAAGTTAAGGAACTGAAGAACCCCAAAGTCAGGATTAGGATAAAAACTCCTAGAGTTGGACAGTGTGTTCCATTACTTTCACAAACAATCAAATTTCTTGCTTGCTTTTTTAAGGAAGCTTTAGTTGTCTGACAGGATCTATTTTATGAGATGTTGGCTGTGCTTTGCTGTCTCCTAAACCTCCTAGCAGAAACAGAATCTGCTCAGAAAGAAAACAAAATCCTGTCATCGAGAATGACTTGAATTAAAGCATTCACATGCTCAGATATTACTGCTGCTGTTATTTCTTACCAGGGCTCCACAAAGTCAAGGATGACAGGGTTATGCTACAAAGAAAACATCACAGAACAAATTAGTTATGCATATATCTATCCCTGGATATGAAAACAAAGATAACCTTGTTTTTATGTTTCACAAAATGGCTGCTCCAGGAAGCAATGGGGTCTTTCTTGCATCTTATTTCCTCTATCTGTCCCATCTAGTGAGTGGGAAGAATAATGCATAATTATTCTCTTAATTGGTTAATTATTCTCTCTAAAGTTGGTATATTTGTCATTCTTTAGTAATGATGTAGTGTTGATTTTACAAGTGGGTAGCATTGTCTTTTTGATAAATAAGAAATGAGAAATTTTTACTTTTTACAATATTCCAATGCTCTGTTAGAAAGGGGCCCCCCACTACACTGCTCAAAAACAAAAACAAAAACAAAAAAAGGATAAACACTACATTGCTCAAAACAAACAAACGAACAAACAAAAAAACATAAGACTTAAAGTGTTATGTGCCAACTATACCACTGCATTTAGAGGTGACCTCTTAACTTTTTCTAAATTGACTGGAACAGGAGACAGATGTTTTGCAACCAGTCAAAAAAGTGTGTGCTACACATGCTTCCAGGGAATATTGTAGTTTGGCAAATGATTTCATTAAGAATTGTTTAAAAGCATAACACTCTCAGTGAATGCAGCTATAAGCGTTGATTAGCTTCTTACATTAATGAGGTTTCAGTAAAAGCTTTTCCCAGATTGAAAGTCATATCTAATCAAAAGACTGTGGAATGCACTTCATGGCGAGCCATTTGGCCAGTTTCATTCATGACTTCCACGATGATGCTGACTTCCTCCAGATGTGCTTCCGTCTTAGTTAAGGAAAGGCAGTCTAAACAGCAGCTGTTGACTGCAGCAGAGTTCAAAAGCCTCTTACCCAGCTCCTCTATCTACCATCTGTGAAAAAGACTTTTAAAACATGTGTTTGCCAATACTAGTCATTGTCCTCATAATATTTTTGATTCATATTTTTTTGAGATGTCCTTCTGAAAAACAACTGAAAGTCACCCTGAAGAGAGAATGAATATGAATTTTCAGCTATAACATTTTCAGTTAAAAAAAATTCAGCTTTTTTTTCAGCTAAAAACAAAAATAGATCTTCCTTGCTCCTCTGTCTGTGCCATACACATTGTATTAGGTCTGTGCTCGAGCAGTGATATACATTTTAGATAGGGTCAGGCATTTTCTCTGAGGAGCTGCTTTTTGTAAAGGAAAAAAAATGTCCCTTTGTTGAAGCTATGCAAAGGGTACATTACAATAATGTTCTCATGATTACTGTTGACTTCTAACCACCACTGTCGGATTTCTCCAATACATCTTTTTTTTCATTTTGAAACTGCCTTGTTTCTTGGAAATCCAGATTTAATCAATCTAAAAATATCTGAAAAGTTTGACATGAAAATGGAAATGATGAAAAAGGTTCATCTGACATGATTTAAAAAATAAAATAAAATTTGTGATTTATGACATTTTTACATTTTGTTTTTTATTCTAATTCAGAAGACATTTCTGAAATGTCAAAAATCCCTAGGGAAGGGAAAAACCACATCCCACTCACATCTAACATTTACTGAGATACTGGTAGGCACTCTTTAACTTTAAGTAATATTAGAAGTTTGGAGGAAAACTGCTCTAATTAAAAGTTTACTTCAGCCACAGGAGCAGGCTCAGGCACTGAAATGTTCTGAGAAGAGAACAAGACTACACTGCCTTGTAGTAAGCTCCAGCCATGCTCGCTGTAGCCAGCATATGAAGCTACAAGTCATCAGTCGTTCCTATTTTGACATAGTTCATGGACTTCGAGAAATCACAAACCATTTTTTATTTCCAAGTCCAGAAGGGACAAAGTGACCATCGAGGATAATGCAGTTTTTTGGATCTAATTGCTGCTACAGCTGTGTTCTGTAAATGCTCTCTATGTATTTGACTAAAACAAGTCTTAAAGAAGGGTATCCAGTCTTGCTTTGAAAATGAAGTTTAGATGTTTATTTCAGTTGCTACATACAAGTGCTCTTTAAGATAAATATTGTTAGCTACTGGGGATGCTCTGGCTTTACCTTCCAGACAGTGTTCCTTGCTATGCATTTCTCTTCTGGACTACAAAGGCTTCCTAGACCCAATGCTTTTTCTTATTCAAGAAATCCTTTGATGAAATTGAGCAACCTTGTGATCTTTTCTTCTCTTTTCTTTTTTTTTTTTTTTGGTAAACTAAACAGATTCAGCTTCTTATGTCTCTCACTTCTAAGATATTTTCTTCAGGCTTCAACTTTTTTTCTTCTTTGTGCCAATATATTTTTTTTAAATATAGCAACCACAACTACTCTACTGTGCAAACTCTTAATATAGCTTTCTTCTTCCTCCTCCTCCTCTTCTCTGTTCTGTTTATAGACTCAGCAGCCATATTCACTTTTTACCCACAGTTTCACATAACTAATGCTTTGTTGTCATTCCCCTTTTCAAAATCACTTTTGTTGCAAGGCACAGCTGCTCCTCTTAGAGGTGGGCCCTCTCCTTGATTTCACAGCATGACCTGATACTGGGCTTTTTTCAAAAACATTTGGTTCGGAAGTGCCCAGTAATCCTAATTATATTGTTCCTGCCATTGTTGATAATTCTACCAGTGTTCCTTTCATCTGACATTTTTTTTTTAATATATATATATTTTCTGGACCTCTTGTTTCTATTGATTAGTGCTCACTTTCCTCCAGTTTTACCTGTCTTGTCTTTTCTCTTTAGCTTTTTTTCAATTATAATGGCTATTTCTACTCTTCCTCTAATGCCATAAAAGGTATTAAAAATATATATATATCCTGTTTGATTGTTGTGGAATAGCAGTTATTAAAATCTTCAACTCTTTAATGGTGGTAGCATTACATTTGCTATAGCCTGTGGTCATTCCATATACATTAGGCCAAGTTACTGCTTTCTGGAAGCCCAGCTGATTATAAATTGTTAGTACTCAGTGGCAGAAAATTACAGAGAACTTACAAAGAAGTACTAGAGTGCAAATATGGACAAAAAGGAGGACTCTGAAAATTTCTGTGACTTTTGTTTGCCATTTGTGGAATAAGAAGGTATGCTGAGAAATAAATTGAAATCAGAATGGAAAAGTTAGATTAAAATGAGTAGTAACTTGCAAGCAGTATAAAACTGTTTAGTGAAAAATGTCTATTTATGTCCATTTGGCAAGTTAAATAGTGATGGAGTTTAGGGAAGCTGGGAGAAGCAGGATTATGCAAGAGCCTGGTCCCCAACCAGGTAAATAGTCAATAGCTTAGGTGTAATGAGTGAAGTGAAATAAAAATTTGTAAGAAGTCAAGTCTTCATATCACCAAATATGAACAATATAGATTAAGATGGAATACATAAAAGAGAAGTTTATAAGTTTTGTTAATTATGAGACCACAGACTGCCAGTGACAACATTAGTCTGAGAGGAGAAAAAGTTCTTCATAAGAAAAGCTAGAAAGGCAATCATATGTGGTATCAATTAAAGTGAATAAAGCCAAACTTAAAAATAATAATAATAAAAACGTAGATTTGCTCATGGATTTGAAGAACAGTAATAATATAGTTACTTCTCCATCTGTGTAAGGTAAAAAAAAAAAAACAGGAAATGAATAAAATTCTTAACATATGAGGATATGGAGAGGAGAAAGGAGGAAATCGATCACAAGACCCTAATAGTTATTGCTTAAAATCAACTAGTGATATGCATACACTGAAATTATCCATATGTAGCTGTGTGCAAAGAACATGAATAAAGGATTATTTTCAGCTTTGGTTTATAATAGCAGCTTGAGGAAAGAATAAAATAGCCCATAATGGAAAGAAATTGTGTCCTGGTTGCATTTGCATTTCTAAAGTTTTCCAGAGAAAACCAGAGCAATTTTTTTCCACTTATACTAATGATGACTACTTTATTATACGTGTCTGTATTTCACAACCAATTTTAAATCAGAACAAAAATATTGAACTTGTAAACCTAGAGTGAGATATAACTGTCAAAACTTAGGTGTCTGGAAGTAGTTTTAGGCTGCCTTTCTGGTCAACAGAGAGAAAGAGACACCTCCACAGCGAGATTCTTCTGACGCCCAGACAGGTACACAGGGTAGGTCAGATGAACTTCTTATTTCAAATGCTTCTTTCTGCAAGTCAACAAGGGGACTCAAGGTGACCATCGTGAAAGTCAGATGTCTGAAGTTATGTGAGCGAAATCCCAAACACACAGTGTGAAAAATAGTAAAATGTGTGCCATCATACAGAAATATTCAAAACATGAAGCTTTTTTTTTTTTTTTCCAGAAAAGTGGCTATATAAAAATCTTCTTACCTACATCTACTATTTGAGTGTGATTAAGGTCAAACCAGTTGCATTTAGGAAAATAAATTCATTTTTTCCTCCTCATTCTTTTTCACATGCAATGCTTACAGGGATTATGGTGAATGAACTGTGGATGAGGTGATAACCAAATCATTATTTCATTACAGTCTGTTAAATATCTGTTAATCTTTAAGACAAGTAGGTTACAGGAGATGAGTCTAAGGCCCTGCATAGAGCTAGTGGGGCTGCCCACAGGGCATAATTCAGTCTGCAGTAACATTTTTACAGGCAAAGAACTGCATGATCACAAAGACTCAGTTTGACTCTCGGAGTTGTAAATTAGAAAAGAAAATTGAATAAATACCAAGTAAAAACATTTGAAACAGTAGATATGTAACTTCACAGTGGATTAAAAAAATCAATTCTCAGCATAAACTGACACATGGTTATGTGCATTCTAGGAGGAAATCAGAGAAAAGAGCTTATATTAGTTAGCCATTTCTTCAGTGCAAGCATTTCTAGATAAAAATGATTAAGCATTTCAAGAATGGGTTGTCATAATCTAATCCTATCAAATCCTTCTGTACATAAGCCGGTCTCATTGCATACTGACTGCATCCAATATTGATTTCTTCAACTATTTAGAGTGACATACCAGTGGCACTGTTCTATTTAGAATCATAGAATCACTTAGGTTGGAAAAGATCTCTAGGATCATCAAGTCTAACCATTAACCTAGCACTGCCAATTCTACCACTAAGCCATGTCCCTAAGCACCACATCTACACGTCTTTTGAATACCTCAATGGATGGTGACTCAACTACTTCCCTGGGCAGCCTGTTCCAACACCTCGCAACCCTTTCAGTGAAGAAATTTTTCCTAATATCTAACCCAAGCCTCCCATACATGAAGCTTTTGCCATTTCCTCTTATTGCTTGTTGCTTGGGAGAAGAGACCAACCTCCACCCCACTACAACCTACTTTGAGGTAGTTGTAGAGAACAACAAGGTCTCTAGGCTAAATAACCCCAGTTCCCTCAACTGCTCCCCATATGCATAGGTCCATTTATGCACAGGTCCATTTATGCACAGGTCTGACAGGCATGGACCATTTATATAATGTTCCTTACCCTATGAGCATTCTGGGTTTCATTTATTCACATTTTGGATGTTTAGGCCTTTGTGGATGTCATTGTGATACTGCATCTTTGAAGGAAGGAGAGGTAAACGCAAGGTGCATGTCAGTCTCTGTCTCAGGAGGTCTCTCTCCCTCTGTGCAGGAGACTCGTGCAGGAGTCTCGTCTATGCTCTCAGAGCTACTTACACAATTGGGGTCACAATTTATTTGCGTTTTTTTGTAAATGCATTTAGAGTTCAGTGCATGAACAAAGTTAAAAGTATGTCTCAGAATCTCATATAAAGTATCTAGTGGAGTCCTTTGCTTTAGTATGCCCAACAGGCTATGTGGAGAGATTCTAAACTCTTAAAGGAAACAAAAAGCTGAACTTTCGTGGATAAATTCTTCAGTATTATCAGAATCATGGATCTCTAATATGCATGGAGCAAGCACACACCATGCAGCTGAGATCTGTTTTATAGAGAAGAGGCTAAATTTTCCGTTTCTCTAAACTGACACAAATCCTCTGGCTAACTTAACAGCTGGAGACTTGGTTTGAAGACATTTATTTTTTGATCGAAGAATATATATATATTTATTTAATTACATCAACAATCTGTAGATAAATATCTCCTTTTGGAAAATTTAGTGATTTTTTCTTTAGACGATTCAAAATCGAAACAGCCAAGTAAAGCTTGAAGTGTTTGCATTTGGATACACTATTGCAATTGCTTTGGGAAACCTGGGAATCACTTGCATCTTATGTGCCCTTCCCTCACGTTTCAGATGTTTTTTTGTCTCCTACAATGCACTACCTCCTCATTCCAAGAGACTATATCACATGAAATATAGTCTGAGCTGAGAGAAAGATCCATGGAGATCCCAGGAGAAAAAGGAGCAAAACAAAACCACAGCAAATATGTGGCAGCACTTCTTCACTGAATGATTTCATTTTATTCCAAATTTGAAAGTTTGCACAAGTATGTTTTTATGTGTGTTTTTACCAGTTCCAGTGCTACGTGATCACTAAAGGGAAGTTGTCACAACATTTCAACATTATTCACATGAACACTTATGTGATTTATAATGTCCCTATGTTGTTCTGTCTTGGTCTTTTTTAGAATCTGAACATACTGGGATCCTAAATCAACAGGAAGTTTTGCTGATTAAGAAAAACAATGCCGTGAAACCACAACCAGTTTCCAGTATACAAATCTTGTGAAAATGTTTGCTTTTCTTTTATTCTACCAGATATGTTTCAGTGCAACATTTTTAGCTCTAAAATGAACAGTGATCTAGAGACCATTGAACCTTATTTTTCAGATGCAATTGTTTAAATTTTAGAACAACTTTTTTTTTTTGTGTGTGAATTTGGTATAAAATCAGAATATTTTGTAATTTAAACTCTCAAAATGGATGAAGGTGCAAGAATTCTGTGACAACATTAAACCAGAAGTGAAATTACATTTTACAGATAAGCACATGCTTTGCCAATTGCAGGGAGTG
Organism: Anseranas semipalmata; assembly: GCA_013399115.1. Lineage (NCBI taxonomy): Eukaryota > Metazoa > Chordata > Aves > Anseriformes > Anseranatidae > Anseranas > Anseranas semipalmata. Next base: position 475,112 of record VXAA01002187.1, on the reverse strand, counting down.
TTCCCCTCCTCTGAGAATTTTATCAAGGATATTGTACACGTTCAACACTTCTGCCTACTGTTACATCACAAAAAGCCTTTATAGAAGGCCTAAACTATTTCACCATTGCTACTAATGGTCAGTAATAACTGGCAGATATAGCAGTAGATATGAGCAGTGCAACTGGGATTTGAGTGTTAGAATGGAATTTGAGAAAAGTAATTATCTTGCACCCTTTTTGCCTTTAACTGTCATTTCTGATGCTATTAACTTGTCCTAGAATTTGTAAATTGGTGGATTCACACAAAATCAAAGCCACATTGGAAAAATGTGCGAGGAATCCATTCTTGTACCATTCGTGGCACTTGCAGAAAAGAACTTGAAGTGAACATATTTATATATATCTTTTCAGTCACACATCCTTCACCTTCCTGCCTCTCTTCCTTCACATATAGGCGCGTTTCATCTGGAGTTGCCAGGATATTGTGAGAAAGGTTGTTCTTGAAGGGCTTCCAGCTGTGACCAGATATGGAAGTGTGATTGCTTAGGAAAAGGCTTATCTTCATAGGGTTTTCATGACATTTTGGCAGGCTTGGAAGACATGCATAGTTTAAACACAGGAGAGGGAAAGTATGGGAAGCATCTCCTTTAGTGCTCTCTGGGAGAGGCACATGAATACACTGAAGCACGTGCTTCTTGAGATCTATCTCCTTCTAGTGTGTTTTTCACATTTGTCTCAGTTAACTGTCACTAAGCTTATCTAACATTTATGGCTTTTGGAGAAGCAGCAAGAAGGTGCTGACATCAGCTACTCTTTACCCTCCAGCAGTGCACAGAGGTCCAAGTGGTGCTCTGGACTCATATCAGTGTAGCAAAGTGCTCAAGCTGTCTGTTGAAGAATTGGGATTTTTGACTTATGGGGGATTATTTAGCACAGTCTTAATTTTGTCTTGAAAATACCAATTTATCTTCAAACTCAGGAAAGTTTCTTAGGGTCAAGATGACATTTTATGATCACAGGGTAACTAGCAGAGTGAAGCAAAAAATTGGGAAATTGAGATCTCTGGGTCTGATTAAAACCATGTCTGATTTTAACTCTCAATAGGGGTAAACTAAAGCTTAACTCCACTGACTAAATATAAATGACTTAAATAGATGAACTGAATTACACTCCAGAGATGTCTGATCCTCTCCACTTATTGCAGAAATAACAGGTCAGATGTGGAGCTGTAAAGATGCTGCAGCAATGACCTCCCGTCATCACACATATCTGTAGCTTGTGCACTAACTATAATTTTGCTGGCTATTTTAGTTTATGGCCTTCTTTCTCTGCACAGCCTTATGAAAAATGTAGACAGATCACCATTTTGTTTTAAAATAGTAAGACAAAAACAAAAAAAAATCAAGCTCCAAATATACCCAAGATGCAATTTTTGTTTTCATGCTATTACACACATATGGCTCACATTTCAGGAAATATGTTTTGGAAAGCAGTAACTCCCCCAAAAGTTTTAGAATTTTTAGTGAACAAACAATTACACATGAAGTACAGATAAATGCCATGCAAAAGGGAGTGATTCTGTCCATGGGTGTGTCAATTGTGAATGAGAATGAAAAGATGATTTTACCATATAGCTGTGCTGTATGGATAGCGGGATAGTACAGCCAGTGGTGTAGATGCACAGACCTTGCAATATAGGCATAGCAACCTATAAATTATAGGATAAAACTTTCACCACTGACTTCCTATGAAATGTGTTTAAGAATACATGTGTTTTGAGGTGATAACAAGCAAAGAACTATGCGAAAGATTTATTGGCCAATCAGCAAAGGGTTAGTTTACACTTCTGAAGAGATGCCCTCATTCATACCACATAGACATATTCTAAATTTCATAGCAATATCTGAGAAACAAATGCAAATATTTCATGCTATTTAGGGGCCCACACACATTGTTACTGTCGGTTTAATCATCTAAATACCTAAGCTCTATGTGCTGTTTCAGCACCAGTCTCACTCCTGACCTGATGAGAGGTGAGGAACCCCAGCTCATACTGAAGCCTTGGAAGGAGACCTTGGCGTGAGTTTGTCTTGCCAGCATGGTATGTGCTGCAGGCATTTTCCAAGAGAGGCAGGACTTGGCCATGTCCTACTGCCTGAGGCACTTCAGGGACGTGAAATATTTGGAATCAGCTTCCTGCTCTGCCTAGAGCTAAAGACAAGAAGGTTCTTCTAGAACCATGTTTAATTAAAAGTCTGTTGTTATTTGTGTAGTAAAGAAAAAACTCTCTCTTTCCCTCTTCTCCCTTTCACCTTCTTCTGATCTCTTGGCACTGTTCCTGTCTCCTAGAGTAGGCACTAGCTGGGAGGTAAGGCTCTCAGCTAGTACCTATTTCTTTCTGAATCATGTAGAGCATGACTTTGTATCTGCTAAATACTTGCTGTGCACTTCTTGGTTCTCAGCCTTCACCTACCCTGGTCAATAATTCAAGAGTACAATATCCTACTTGGCTGTCAGTCTGGACGACGGCAGAGCCCTTCAGTAACAATGGACAACATTGCTGATTGTGAACCATGGGTTGGGGAGTACTCAACTGCTGGCAGTTTGCAGGTTGTCTCAGTGAAGATGTGCTGACGGAAGTAGACTCCAGTATTTAAATCCAAGGCAGGGTCGTTGTGTCCATGCCAAGTGTAGACAGCTAGGTGTCTAAGCTTGTTTGCTTCTCTTTGTATCTGTTTGCTGAATAGTTTTGATGTACCTCAACTTGGTTTCTGAAGATCTCCTGCTTGCATGCCTGCCTTTGCCCAGGAAAGGGAAGGACATGTGAAGACAGGACAGGAGACCCTTCAGACACAGAGCACCCTAGGAATTATAGATTGAACCCTCCAGGTTCACCTGAAGATTTACCTGACAGCCAACAAATGAAATGTACCTACCACTATACTAACAAATCCCTGAAACTTCATGCATTAACAGCCTGCTTCCCTGCCCACATTTCCTTCTGCAGCAAGGCAGAAAGTTTCATAGAGATGCACCAGAAAATTTGGTTTAGCATAATTTCAGCGAAGCCACTGCAAGATCAATTTATCGCTTAATGTTTTGTCCTACAGTCAATTTGTATCCCACTTCTGTTGTTGCCATTTCAGCCTTTTCAGGGAAGGGAACTGCAAATTACACAGAGAGTTACCATTGTTATTGTCAGGTCCTCATGGCCTTGCCCAGGTATGAGAAGCCCTGGAAAATGTTGATGGTCTCTGGACATACCTTAGAACCATCTTAGGACATTGTGACATTGTGCTTGTTGGTCAAAACCTAGAGTAAGGTTACAGAGACCTGACTCTCAGGGAACATCTGGTGGTATTCTCAGTTTGCAAAGTTATCTGCAGTACTTCTTGGTGAATTAGGTAGCTATGTTTGGAGAGTCCCTGACAGACAGCTACCACCACTCCCGGGTCTGCTATCAGCACCCTCTAGGTCTGAAGCACTCCCCACTGTCTCCTGTGTGCGAGGACTCAATCCTGCCTGAAGGACACAAAGCTGTGATGAGGTCCCTTGCTCCCTTGGAGTACACATCCATTTCACAGCCAGCCAAATGGGGCCCAGATAAAGAAGGTGGCTGGTAGATCAAGTGACAGGGTTCTCTAGAGGCATGTCATGTCAGTGTGCTGTTTGTGTGAGTGTGCGAGTGTGCTCTGCAGCTGGCAACCATGATATCTGTATATTCACAGCCGTGGTTTAATTAATCCTCTTTATGGATAGAACCTACCATGGCATTAAGAGAGCAAATATTTTTAGCCTGCATAAGGAGTCAGCACTGCCCACTCATATGAAATACCTTAGGAGACAACTTATCTACTGCAGGTAGCTAGGATAACAAAAGAAACTGAGGTTTAGATTATAGTAATTAAAATTTACTGAGCAAATGAGGCCCTGTGTGAAGGGACAAGAATAATTGGTGACATCACCTGTTAGAGAAAAAGACCAGCTATTTTACTACATGCCAGTCCTCCTCCCTGCCCACAGGGCAGAGGTCCTTCTGCTTTTGATTGTAACTATTAAAAAGCTGTGAAAATAAGCCACTTTAGCTGCTGCTTTCCCAAGTCTGAGACATGATGGAAACTAATTGCAAGGACTGAGGAAGAAAACACCATAAGAGAGGCAGGATTTTATGTAAGCATTAGGAGCAGCATCACTCACAACCTTCTGCTTGTCAGACAGATTTGTGCCTTCTCAGACCCATTAGGACAATAGCATAAATGAATTTTTTATAAGTGCACAAGTCCTAATGAAAACTGAAAAGTAAAAGTTACCCTTTGCCCCCTCTCAAAAAAATGACAAAATCAAACTGAATGTCTGCTGCTGACTTGGCTCTATGTTCATGAATAAATTATAGAAAAGACCTATAAAGACATCTGAGTATTCCTTCCTGACAACAAATAATGATTTTAACAACACTTTATACCTTTTCTTACACACTTAGAATCAAAATAAACACTTACCCTGAAGTATATATTTTGTTTCCTAGAATTCAGCCAAATTCCATATTCTGGAAGAAAGTGCTCAAATGTTGCATGTCTGAGTCCAGGAGAAGTGCTTAGTGGGGTGCACAGTGGGAGTGACAGCCTTTCAAATTGCTAGGGGAGTACTGAGCCGTAGTAGAATCATGGAATCATTGAGGTTGGAAAAGACCCTTAAGATCATGAAGTCCAACCATCACCTAACACTACCAAGTCTACCACTAAACCATGTCCCTAAGCACCACATCCACATGTCTTTTAAATACCTCCAGAGATGGCAACTCCATCACTTCCCTGGGCAGCCTGTTCCAATGCCTAACCACTCATTCAGCTACTGTGCTGAAACTCTGCTGGAGAAAGATTATTCAGCAACTCATATAATTGAGATTTTTTAACTTGTTCTGTTGCTAAGGACTTTCTCTGAAACCTTCTATGACCATTTCCTTATTCAGGGCAAATACATAGCTCTTTGTGAGAAAATTATTTTCTGAATGTGCATTGTTTCCTTGGGGTAGAAATTCAAGCAAACATTATTATTATTATTATTATTTGGAAAAATGGTCAATTTTTTTTTTGAAAAATTGGTGCTTCTATGAGAAAAGGGTTTCAGTAATGAAATTTAACCCACCTCAATATATTGAGGAAGTAGCTTTTAATATTTTGGGATATGTTGAATAATATTTATTTTTTATTTAATAAATGGAATAAAATTAATTTTATGCATGCCTGATCAGAATAAAGTCAATTTTTACTAAAATTCATGTGCTGTGGACTATCAAGTTATGCACCTCAAGGGAGGATAAAGCATGATTTCTAGTATGAGAGTAGACAAGAAGAGGCAGAGAGAACTCTTTTCCTTTGAAAGTAATTATACAGTTCTAGTTGAAAGTAGAAGGCATCTTATCCTGTCTCACATGTGTAGACATATACCAGTCTGGCACATACACAGCAGCCAGTCTTAAAGAGTCTTTTGAAGCCCTCCTTGACTTGTCTTTACCATGCCACCCTCTACCCAGACACATGACTTTTACTCCTTTCCTCATCCTTATTCCAGCTGAGATGGGAATCGGGAAGAGAAAGAGTCAGAGAAAATATGTGACAGCTCCCTTCTTGACAACTTGCTGTTTCTTCTCAGAAGTTTCTCTGAACCACCCTAGCTCCTGACTCTTGTCACCCTGCAGCCATCCCTTTACAGCAGCCTCAGATGAAAGCTATACCAGGGAGGATGTAGGATCATTGACTCTGTTGTCATCAGAAGGTTGGACCAGCACTGCAAGAGACAAAGACTGGGGATAAGCACAGGCTCCTGTACCTCACTACACCTTTCATCTGCTTCTTGCATGTTCTTGGGACCTCCTCCCTGCCTTCACCTTCATGAGGACAGAGAATCAGCTAAGAGCCCACCTGATGAGACAGACTCTGAGACAGGGACCAGAGCCCCTTAAGGGTTGGGCTTACAGGATGGAGAGGGAGAGAATAGGTAGTCACCTCAGAGAACGAAAAAAGGGCTTGACAGGCTCCTTTATTGTACTGCTGCTTGTTCTGTGAGTTGTGATGTTTTCTGTCAGGATTATGCTTCATAAATGGTCTCCGATTCCCCAAATCAATTTGCTTTTTTCAGGAATGTCACCTGCTCTAAAAAGACAGAACTCACTTCCTCAAACCATCCTGCCTTTGAGTCTGTAGCCCATCGTGGCTGCAACAATTCCTCTGCTGTTATTTATTTGCATTCTGCTGGATTGCAGTGGATTTCAAGGCTCTGCTGCTAAAACAGTGCTAGCAAACTCAGTCATATGGCTGTGTCTGTCATCAACATTGATCGTTCTCCTGCTGGGCGGTACTGAAATCGTACCCTGGAGCAGCTGGCTCTGACCAAACCTCTGCCATGATTGTCTTCTATGGATTTTGTATTAAAGAGCTATGCAGCCAAGGCAACTCTTTAGTAGGCTGCATAGTCAAGTCTAATCACTTTTTCTCAGAAAAAGAAAATTCACATTTCAGTACACATTAGACTTTTTGAATTACCTCTGTGAGATGGAGATTTTAATTGTTCTGTGTTGAATATCAGCTGAATATTAAAATACATGAAAAATACTTTGAAAGTGTCAGGGATTCACTAATGGAAATTAAAACAACATGCATCTCTAGTTAGTACTGAGTGAAACATCAAACATCTGCTGCAGGTTATTACGGAGGGAGAAGCCAAATGAGAATGGCAAGTGTGTACTCCTAGCTGCAGGGGCTGGAAGGAGACAGTGTGTAAATGCCATTTGGAGGAATCCCTGCTCACTCTGCATTGCTCCCTGGAAAGTGAGGAGCTTTTGTGCTGGACTGTTCAGCTCCTGAACAGAGCCTGTGCACAGCAGGGAATCAGCAAATGGGCTGGAGATACTGGGGAAAGGGCCAGGCTGTGAGGAGCAGAGAAAAAGGCAGCAGAGGTAGTTATGTGTGCAGGGATCAGGCAGTGGGAGGCAGGATGGATCACAGGTTGATTCAATTTGCTCCCCATTGTGGAAATTAATCAGTTGAATGGGAGAGAAGAAAGGCTCAGTAGAGGTGCTTCAGCACAGATCAGGCAGTGGGGAACAGATGCTTCCTAAGGAATGGCTCTGAACCTAGCAATCTGCAAGCAGGAGTTTGAAGAGTGTTTACAGTCTACACCTATCACAATTTGCTTCTTTTTCGGGTGGTTGTTGTTCAGGACTTGAGGTAACACATTGTTACCACTAATTAAGGGCATCTCTCCAGTTTGAGGTATGGAAACATAATAGGTACAGATGCTTCTGTGAATGAGAAATACCAGAATTCCTTGGACTAAATGTTTCAGATTCAGGGTCTATTCCCAGTTTCTCTGAGGTCATAAGGCATGGCTCAGGTCCAGAACCAGCCAGATTACAAGGACATCTATACGCAACAGAGCCAATGTCAGACCGAATAAGCATGTCACACACAGCTGGGTGAGGGCACTTCATGACAATGGGTTCACTGCACCTGCCATATAAAATCTGGTGTGTCTCTGCTGAAAAGCCATCCATGTGGTTGAGACCAGCTCTGCGTGTTGCAGGCTGGATGATTCTGCTCAAGTCACCGGGCTCTGTACCCTTCAATTTTCCAAGCTTCAAATTAGGGATAAAGAGGTTTCCGCAGCATGGTCACAACACACTTCAAACATGAGGCTTCCTCATTTCCTCTTCTCCACATGTTTTCACATTGCAGCACCTAAAGCATGCAGTCCTATAGAGCTGGGGTCTATCTCATGGAAGAGATGGTCATCCTGACTTGTAGCCCTGTAAGGTCTCAAGCCCAGAGTAATGTTGTGATGCTTTGTAGTAGCTGGCATCTATCATCAACAACTTCTTGTATGCAAGGGGGCTCTGATAGAAAACATACTCCATAGCTTCTTGTCTGTGTTTCAGCCTGCTGTAGTAATAGTGACTGGACATGCAACCCAAATACTGTGGATGTTCTCCTACCACACTGTCCAAGATGTAGGGGCTTGTGTGTTGGTTCAGAACAAAGTTGTGAAGCTGGGTTAAATTCCTTCAAACATAGAGGTGGCAATCAAGATGTAAAAATACAGTGTTATTTCAGCTGGCATTGCTGCTACCTGTGGTGGAGCTAGATGTATGGTTTGAAAAGAATATTACTTGGATGGAAGGCTGGGTTCTCTGTGCAGTACTGAATATGTTGAGAGGCTCTAAAGCATTTTTTTCTGTTGCATGGCAAGATCAGATAGCTGATAATGCCCCAAAAACCAGTGTGAGCATATATGATATTGTCCCACGTTGACCTATACTCCCACAGTCAGAAGTATCCTCAGCTCAGGAGATGTAGTTTGATGTAGCCTGATGTAGTTTGTCTGTTTATTAACCACCAGTGGCCTTCTCTTCCAGGTTTTGTCTAGTCTGACCTGAATTCAATGTAAACTTCTTGTATCTGACTGTTTGCAGGTTAGGAATAATGTCGAATTTTGGAACATGGTATTATAGATTTGAATACCACTATAAGACAGAAAGGTCTCAGAAAACCTGCCTCGCATGTTTACACACATCAAAAGTATAGATATGCTTCTATCCTACTAAAAGATGGTTGCCTCACAATAGTACATAGAAGAGATCATTCATGTTTTCTCTTGCATTTAGGAGCTTTTTCCATTATAACATTATGAAATCTGACAGATTACAGTAAAAAGATTAGTCTTATTTTATGTTTCTCTTCTGTGTATCCATATATTTAAGAACAAATAAGATTAAAAAGAAATCTTTGAGTGCAGTATTCTGGATCTCTGCAGTAATAAAAATGTGATTAACTCGTGTTTTTTATACAAATGATAGCATAAATATTTGAAAACATTATTTCTTGGAACCATTCTTCGTTCTCCAGTACATGATTTCTGCTGTATGCAGTGTTGCTTTTCAACCTGAAGAATTAAAAAACAAAAAACGTTCTCAAAAA